>JAVSBS010027853.1:16766-31771 GCA_033124195.1 Coracias cyanogaster | reverse complement strand
CTGCAGGGGCGGGAAAACGCGTGCTAACACCGGCATTGGTGGTTCAGTGGTAGAATTCTCGCCTGCCACGCGGGAGGCCCGGGTTCGATTCCCGGCCAATGCAGATGGTTCTCTTTTGGTTTTTTTTGGTTCCACCCTTTATTTCTCCTTCCTTTTCCGCTTCCGTCCGGCCGCCCAAACCTCCACTTCCTTCAGTTCCACCCCGGCGTCCCGCGCTTCCCTAGCCGGGGGAGCTGCCAGTGGCTGCGTGCGTGTGAGGGGAAGCTCCTCGGCGAGGAGCCCGGCCCAGCGCCCGGACAAGATGGAGGTGTAAGGAGCGGCGGGGAGGGCGCGGGCCGGGCCGCTGCCCCCTGCCCCGGCTGCGACCCTTCCCTGCGGCAGCGGCGGCCCCAGGGCCGGGGTGGGGGAGTAGATCCATACGGGCCTGCCTGCGGTAGGGGTGTGCGGGCAGAGCTCTGTGGGCCTGCCTGTGGTGTGGGGTGTGATCAGTATGGGCCTGCCTGCAGTGCCTGTGGGGGATATATCTATATGGGCCTTCCTGCAGTGTGTGTATATCTATATCGGCCTACCTGCAGTGTGTGTGTGTGTGTATATCTATATGGGCCTTCCTGCAGCGTGTGTGTGTGTGTATATCTATATCTATATGGGCCTACCTGCAGAGTGTGTGTGTGTATCTATATCTATGTGGGCCTGCCTGCAGTGTGTGTGTATATACATCTGTATGGGCCTGCCTGCAGTGTATGTGAGGTATAATGGGCCTCTAACACCCCTATAACGAGCAGTGTGTTCAGGCATGCTGATGAGAAATGGAGGGGTTTTTGTTAGCTTTTAAAATCTTGCTGAAGCATCTAATTGCTTGGGCAAAAGGCGCCGTGGCTCCACTTGAGTCCTGCTCTCCGTGCCCGTCTCCCCTGCCCACCTGTCTCCTCTTGCTCCCTTCTCTGCTCTGCCCTCAGAGAGCGAAACACGAATCCTTGGCTGCAGCTTCTGGGAGAGTTATTCCTGTTGGCATCTGGTAGATGAAGCGTTGTAGGAGCTGAATAAAACACAAGAGGCGAGCCAAAATTTTGTCTAGACGATAATTTGGGGCAGTTACACCAGCCCAGGCTGCCGTCCCAGGCAGAGAGTTTTGTTGCTTTCCTACACCGACAGCACTATGCGTGTTTCTGTCTTCCTAGGTTCACCTGGGCCGGAAACAACAGGGTTTGACCCATTTTGAAGCTTAGAAACTCCTGAGTTCTGTGGAGCTCGTTACATGGTGTGGTTATATACGTGTACGGGTGCTGGTTGCTGACGAGTAGGGGCACGAAGGATGCCCGTCCCACGGGATGTATGCCAGCTTCCACAAAAGCCAGCTGAGCTATTGCAGTTCACATTGTCCATGGATGCTTTATTACTGTTAAATCTTCTATACTATTATATGTGTTATCATTAAATCTTCTCTATATAGAATTCAAAAGCAGATAACAAGACAGCCATTGAAATACAGGTTTGTATTTCATTAGCCTTACTGTGAGAAGCAGCGTCAGAAACGAGCTGTTCTCGCTGTTGTATACTAAAAAATGCTGCAAAACACATACACAGGCTCAAAGTTGCTGTTGCACTTGAGAAAGGATAGGATTTGCCCTGCCGAGAGAGATGCTTTTGATACTATTAAGTCTGTGATACTGCTTATACATCTGCTTGTTTTTTGTTACCTTGAGTAGCTCAACTTTTTTTACTGGTGCTACGTTTTAGTAGTAGGAAGGTAGGTGGGAGGTGGAGTCCTGAGCTGTAGGTGATTGTCCCTTGCATTGGAATGGAACAGCTTAGTCCAGTGCAAACGGCTTGAGTTTGCACCTCAGTTGCTCGTGGAATTTAATCTTCCTAATTTTATACCTCCTGGCCTGATGGCCTTCATAGAGGGACGTTCTGCAACTGGGAAAACCTCTCAAAAAAAAAAACCAACCCTCCAGAAAATGTTGGCATTAAATATGCAACACATTTTGAGCAGTAGATTTTAAAACATGAAGTGTCAGTGAAATGTTTAGAGATGTGGTGCTGTATACTAAGATTTTTTATTTTTTTTTTTGTATATGCAGAAGAGCTCGATTATATTTCAGTTTGGACTAAAATTTGGGCAAGCATTACCCCTTTTAAAGATGTTAAAGAGTGTTTATACATTGATGTTCACATGACTTTTTTTCCCTTTCTGCTTAAGTCTTAATCTCAAAAAAATTAAGCATATTGTTCAGTTAACTATTTAAAAATATGCATTAGTATTCATTAGTTATAACTTCCTGTTTTCTGAATGTAAAATTGATAGTTGATTCATGAGAATTAGGACTGAAAAAAAAATTTTTCTACTTCATAAGTTCTGCAAAAATTTTTGAAACTGGTCTTGTTTATTGGTTTATAATTCTGGTATTTCCGCACCACAAAAATGGTTGAAGATTTGAGACTGACTCATTTTATGTCCATTGTTAGAAGAAAAAGCAAGTATTTTTCTGCTTTACAAAGTGGTTTTGAATTAAAAGAGAATCAGTTATCCTAAATAATGTAACTTCCGATGTATTTCGCAGACTCATTTACGTAGTGATGTATTTAATCTATATGACCCTTTCACTTATTTAACAGAATAATTCCCTATATCATTCTTCTATAGCATTATTATTTCTAACAAAGAATGTCTTTGATCCATAGGGATTTCTGTAGCGATAGCCTGAATGCAAACATTCTGAAGAATTGCATTTACCTAACAACCAAAGCTATATGGTTTGTAAAACATGAAAGAAAACTAATGCGTGTGTGAGCTCACTTGCTGAAGTTTCACTTGAGTCAGCGAAATGGAAGTTGAAGTTCATCTCAGCGTATTTCAGAAGGTCCTTTTCATTTAAAAACAATGATAGAACCTGTGGAAGTTTGTGGACGCTTGAAAGTGATGAACGGGACAGTTCTATTCACACAGTTGATGGTGCTTAACAATACATTGTACCTTTTTTTTTTTCCTTTTTTTTTTTTTAATAAGCTGCCGCGCAGACCTCAGAGGCCTTTTTTTCCTTTTGTATGGAAACTTTCTGTTGTCATGCTGTTGGCCGCTCAGCAGAATGCGTTGTTCAGGGAGTATAGATGTTCTGCATTAGTTTTTCTCCCTTTTTAAAATTTAAAAACATAAAATTATTATATCCAGTGGTAATAGAGGCATGGTTAATCTAAGTATGTGTTTGACGCAGTGCATTCACTCTACCCGTGGTGGGTATCAATTCTTGCTTAATTGGGACAGAATTAATAGTGTTTGGCTGGTGGAAGATGCGAAACAGCCTTGCCCTGCTGCTAAAGGAACAGGCATCTAAAGATGCAGAGAATAAATAAAGAGGAAATGCAATAAGGTTGTTTTAACTCAGTACAGTATGTGTAAATATAGTGCCATGTCTAGATCTATGGACACACACACGTACGGTGTACTAAAACTAAAATACAGGAATTGTAGCTTCTTTTTCCATGCTCTTGACTAATGAATAAATAGTGAGTGTAATCTGAATGATTTTTCCATCAATCTTTATTCAAATAAAACGGGAGGCCCTTCTTTGTAAGGCAGAGGCAGTGCAATTTGCTTTTAGTTTGTTAAATTGAGTGAGAGAATGAAGTAGTGTGACTGAGTAAAACGATTATGTTGTATAAGTGTATTAGGATTTATGGGGCAAATTGTGTAAAATACACCACATATTTATGTAATAATTTTACTAAAAATATGGAAAAATATTTTCCAGAGGTGGCAACAACTTGCTAATCACAGAATTGCCAAAAATAGATTTCGTGATGATTTCTTTTTTAACTTTATGAAAGTACTGACCATTCTTTTAGAGCGAGTGTGAAGCAGCAAAGAAAAATTTTTAGTTTCATTTGAAACCTAAAATAATAGTTTTCATTTTTCTCTTTAGAAAAGATGCAAATGCTGCATTGCTGAGTAACTTTGAGGTAAGTTTATCTGCACGCTGGTTTTAAACCAGCAGTTTAAAGCTGTTATCAGTCACTTGTCTGTTACCAGTCACATACTTCTTTGGAGGCTGAGAATTGCCTTTCTGTGATTTCCACCCTCTCCATTCGATTTGTTACTAAGGAAAAGCTGTTTAAAGAAAATGTAGTTTTCTAGACAGTTGTTAGTTTTCACTAGCACTGGGTCCCATATTATTATCTGGTTGATCCCAAATCTACAAAAACAGGCACAAACGTGTGTTTCAAATAGATGAGGAGGAATCTTCAGAATGTCAGTAACTTTAACTTCAGCCTTGTCCTGTTTCCGCTGCTGCTGTGTGGGTGGCTTGTCAAGTCCTCTTCTGTGTGGTGGTTTGTCCTTCAGGACGTGATTCTCCACATCTTTAAACGCTTGTGTATTCGGGCAAGTGCCCGGCGTGCGCTGGTGCTTTGTATGATATGTGGTGCATCAGATCCCAACCCAGGACTATCGACACCTCTCTAACTGGGCAGCAATGTCCAAAATAGCTTTTTTTTTTTTAAAAATCGTCATCTGCTAAGCCAATATACCACCAAGTGTGTGACACACTGATTGCTGGAGTCTCTTTAACATGGCAAATAAAAATTTCGCAGAAAAATTCAATCATTTTTCATGGATGGCTGCTGCTAGAATCAGTTGTGATGTGCAGCATCATCCAAGAACCTCAAATTCAATCAATATGCAGATTTATTAAAGGCAGCGCTACTGGAAATGTAGTCTTACACCTCTGAATGCTTGGTAGGATGTTTTGTAAAGATCTTGAGGTGTTCCCAGAGCAGGTGAGGTTATAGTAAGCATGAGGCAGTTTGCTGCTCCAAGATGTGTTGCTCAGGATAAACACTCCTAGAAGGCAGTGATGTACCTTGAGCTGGTGGGGAGGCTACGGTGCCCTGTCGCAACAAACCATGGTATTGGCATACAAAGAAGAAATACCAAAATAATCTTACTTTCCAGTGTAGGTAAGTTTTGAGCAAAGTAGGAAGAAATGCAGTGTTCTTGTTGGTTTAACTTCAGTCAGGTAATGGCAAGATTTATCGTAGAATCATAGAATGTATTGGGTCGGAAGGGACCTCTAAAGGTCATCTAGTCCAACCCCCCTGCAATAAGTAGTTTGGTGCTTTGTTCCTGAATGTAGTGTTTTGAATGGTTCTAATAACCCAGGTGCTTTGTTTATATTGTTTTATTGCTAAAGCTTGAAAGTTGCACAGCTGGTTCATCCTATTCTGAAAGAAATCTTGAAATGTTTTCTCTTGAGCTGCATCTGTGCATGCAGCAGAGCAACCATCTGGGGACTGTTGGAAGAGCTTTAACGAGGTGCTTGGAAGGAGCTGGCTTGCCTGAGAAGTAGATGCTGGTATGTCAGCCAAACTCGTGTCAAATGTCTGTTACAAACATATGCTATTGCAGTAAGAAAATAGCAAGTATTTCAGAGATTAGTTATTGCAAAGTCACATCTCCTTCTGCTTCTTCCTTTGCTGGGATATTTGTTGGAATCTGGGTGTTGCTGCCTGCCGAGGTTCAAGTAGCGGGGTCAGCCACGTCATGGGAAAGCCTTAGGGCGCCCTAAAGGTATGGTCTGGAATAGGAGAACTGCAGAATCCATTCTTCATGCTCTTCGGTCAGAACTTTCTTCAGCTGAGTCTTTTTGTTGGCAAATGTACCATGTGTGGTGAAAAACAGCAAAAAGAGGTGGAAAACGAAGTTCCTGGTGAGAGAGCTGATTTCTCATTTCCCTTTCGCAGCAGTTGTCAGGCAGGCAGCGTTTCCATCCTCTGCAGGAAGGGATTTGCAGGGTCTGCAGCTGGCGGCTTGTGAGGCACGGCTTTCTGCTGCTCTTCAAAGTCCTGGTTCTCTTGAAACTGCCGATCTCTTTCTGGTTGCTCCTCTTTCCAGTTGCACTTTGCCATAGCAAACAGTCTCTTTATTGAGGTAATATTTTGCACAGAAAGTGGTGTTTGAAAGAAGTATTTGGGACTGACGTGATGTATGTCCTGTGCCTACGGTTACTCCGTGAGTTTGGAGTTGTCATTTTGGATCTCATTGTCACTGGCCCTATTTTCTTCAAGTATTTATTAGATAAAAGTTCACAGCTTCCATTTTGGCTTTCAAGTGAGGACTGACTACTGGTTGTTGATACACAAGGTGTTCCCTTTTCATAGAGATGCAGTTTAAAGTAATTGCAGGACTTGTAGCTGGTAATGTTCTTATTTCTCACTGTCTAGAAATCTTTGTATTTTTTTTCTATGGACTTGTCAGCTTATAATGCCATTGGATCTGGATCTTGAATGAATCTAGTTAAAAATCAGGGGATGGACAGTACAAAGTGGTCTCTTACTTTGCTGTGGTTATTGGCTCTGGATATACCGTAAAGCCTGAAGCAAAGCATCTGGAGAAATTTCAACCTAATGTCATTTCATAGAGGAATAAAAGAGTAATTGTGATGCTGTCTCAACATTTTGCTGCATATCTAGCTACGATGAATAAAGATGTTGTATTGCGAAAGATTTGACAAAGCACAGTTGCAAAAATCAGAGCGTCTTCCTTGTCCTCAGACTTACCCTCCAAATCTCGCTCCTACGTTAACATTCACTGCGTCATAAATGTAAAGACAACTTTATTACATTATTTTCTGGAATCTCTGCTTGTATGACATTGTTGTGATGAAATAGGGGGCTAATTTAATCTCTGTGCCTTAACACCATGCTGGTCACTGTAACATTTATGAATAACTCCACTGGAATTTACGGCAGGATTGCTAATCTCAGGAGCATCTATAGGTCAAGCCTTTATTTAGTTGGTTCCTGGCAGTGTAGCAGTTGTAGAATTTACTCTTTTTTTTGGCAGGCGATGTAAAATTCCACCTCTGGGAGACAAATATATCCATTTAAATATTATAGGTACGTCTGTCATAGCAAATCCAGTAGGACCATAAACTTGTGTGACGTTTTGCTTCAAGCATCACTCCTGTTTAAATGGGAGCTCTGGGCCAGTGCAGGGGAAGACACAACTCTGTTCAGGACTTGGAATAAGATAAACAAGTAGGTGAAGTTCATCCTGGCAGCATCTCCTTTGGGCTTCTTGGATAACATTTAACAGGTCCTGAAAATCTGTTTAAAATAGTCACAATTTTAAAAAGAGTAATTTACATACCCATTCATATTTTGTCACCAAAACATTTTTCATGTCAGTTGCAGGTGCATTCAGCAGAGAAGCAATGCACTGGTTTTGTTGTTCAGTTGATAGGATTTTGCACTGTTCATTTTACATTTTCCTGCTGTAGTATTTTTAGGTGAAACGCTCTCAAATGTTCTCAAACACCTTATTTTTTTTTCCTTAGGTGTTCCAGTTACTTACTGATCTTAAGCAGCAGCGCAAAGAGAGTGGAAAAAACAAGCAGAGCTCTGGTCAGCAGAACCTGAACACGATCATGTATGAAGTGAGTGGCATTGTGAAATTCCTTTGCAAATTAGCCCATGCTGGAGTAATTTACATCCTTGGGTCTATATATTAATAATTTTGTATCCAATTTTCCCTGTTAAAAAGACACAGTAAATTTTTTTTTTTTTGCCACTTCTGTGTGGTCAGTTTATTCAGGTTGTAGGCTAGCTGTGCTGTCAGGGCAGAGACATGCAGCTGCTTTTATTAAAATATACCAAAAAAGAATTTTAAAAACCTTCTGTTTTTTAACTGTTCGGTTTTGTGGTTGGGTGTTTTTTTAATCCAAATATTCTATCCTTTTAATACCCAGGGCAGAACATGCTATCATCTGATGAATTAATGATAGCGTGTAATCAAGATTTCAAAGCTGAGGCACAGATCACATAGGGTATTTTTTAATTAAAAGAATTAAACCAACAGTTTCCAACTAAAATAGATTTATTTTTATGGCCAGAAGAATAATAAAATCACAGGTACAGAGAGCAACGTTATTTGGATGCCAGATTAGTAATAAATGTTTAATCTGTTGCTTGGGAGAACTTTAAAAAATCATATAATACAAACATTAGCAGTTGAAATATCTCGAGTTAGCAACTTCCCAACAGACTTGCAGTGTGACCTATTGTGTCAGAGAATTGCTTGAGTAGCACTGTGACTGGCAGCGCGCTGACAGCACTTTGCCTTGCTTGCATGAGTAACCCCGCTGCGTAGTGAAACTACTCATGTGAATAAGATTTGGCCTAGGCTCTGGTTTTGTTTTAGTTCTGGCTTTGTTTGAAAAGGTATAGAGTGGTAATTCCTAAGCCCCGTATTCAACAAAATAGGGGCTTACAAAAAATCTAATTTAAATCTTCATGGAGACAGTCTCTTCCTGTACCTCTTTGAAACAGCTGAGAAAGGTCCTCAAAGTGTGTTTTGTTGGAATGCATCTCAAAACTTTAATTGCCTTGTTATGGTGCTACATGTTCAACACCTATAGGATGCTTGGTTTTGTGCATGGAGTGAAGCTGGTGTAAACTCTAAGTACATTTTCTTTATATTGGACTGACAGAAAAGCAAAATTTGATCTTCCGGGCTTGTCTTTATGTTGAGTATGTCTCCGTGAGCTCCGTGCAGGCTTGTGTCCTTTGGTGCTGAAATAAGTAGATGAAGCTCGTGAAAGTGGAGCCGTGTTGTGCCGTACATCGGGCATTTCGATTGATTTGAAATTGCCAAAGACGACTCAGCTGGAGAAGAAATCACTCCTACTAAATCATTCTATTATGTGACAATATGGTGACTTCATTTTGGTCATTATTGGTGAATAACAGCTTCATTTGATCGGCAAAGGTCAGAGGGCGCTTACAGAGAGGAGGGTTGTCTGACACCGTATTTCGTGTACTTCTCAGTAGTCCAATTAAGCTGGTCCTTAAGAACACCAGTGATGCACATTTCATCAACACTCTTTCTGGTTAAGTTGGATGAATTATTCTGTGCTCTTAAAGGCTGTTCTCCTTTACCGAGCTTTTTCAAATGATAATGGATTTTAATGGAAATACTCTGGAAATACATTTGCATCTTTTCTTGTTTGCCATACTGATCTTGTAGCTTGCTTTTTCCCACTATTTTCTGCAGCTCGAGTTGATACCAACTCAGCTCTTTTTTACTTCTGACTTTTCAAATATTAATACTCAGTTTAAAGATTTTCTGAGAAAGAAACTCAAAGGATATTGTATAGAATTTTGTGCAGCTTTATTATTGTTCTAGATAATCTGTGCATGCGGTGTCCTACCACGTATCTCTATTTGCAATCCAGTTAGTGCATCGCCAATCAGTTGTATTGATACTTCCAAGCTTTACGTAGAGCTGTGCAGTGTCAACAGATGAAGATTTGCTTCCTTAATTCAGAACAAGCATTGACAATAGCCTTTTAAATCCTTCAGTTGCTGATGCGCACAGTGCAGACAATGCACAAATCTCCTTCACTTTCCCATTGCTCATTATTTCCAACTCTTCGTTTTGGGGTCTAATCCAAGCAACGTGCAACATTCAGGAAGATTCTAAGCTACTTCCAGTGAGACGACAACTGCGAACTAGAATTTGTGTGGCTTTTTTATCAACCTTTTTTTTAATTATGTATTGTCTGTCCGCTATATACTGTGTTTTTTTAAATAACGTGAGCAGATGTAATGTCTGCTGCAAAAGTTAGCTGTGCTTGGTAGGTGTTACGTGTAAAAAATGGAGCAAAGAAATCGCCTCAATCAGGGAAATATTTCTAATATGACAGTATTCTTGCAGATTTTCATGACAACCCACCTAACCTACTTCTATGAACTTTCAGAAAGCGTTGCCAAATAGGCATAGAAGGGATGAAAACAGCCATAGATTGGAGAGCTTAATGAGTTATTTATAGGTTGGCAGGGAGAGTGTCCCTGGCACTGAGCACAGGAAAACTTGGCAGACAGTAACATGGATTTAAAGATGAATAGTACTCAATTTTTCAGAAGTGTTACAGCTTTTAAAAACAAAACAACAACAACAAAACACCACAAAAAGCTGCCCAACCTGATATCTTGCTACATTTTTAAACTAACTTTGAATCTGTAAATGTTTGTTGTTTTTTAGCAGGAAAAGTAAATCTGAGTGATGCTGTTCAGCATAGCTGTCTTGGTCACAGTCTCAGCATCACCAGAGATTATTTCAAACCAAGAACTCAAATGTCTTTCACAAACAGCAAGTGTTTATTTTAGTGGACAGAGCTCAAACTCGCTCCTTTCCTGTACTCTTCAACATGAGGCTTTGGGCTTTGAACAGGCCGGATAAATGGCCGTCCAGTCGCCTCGCTGTGTAACGAGCTGGCTTGGTCATGTCTTTACAGAGTGAATTCAGTGGGGCTTTTTGGATAAGCGCTGTAATTTCCATTACATAAAGTTGTAGTTACGTGTTGCCTGTTTCTTACTTCCTCAGCAAATACCAGTATACCTGAATTGACTTTCCCAATTTTTCTGAGTAATACTGAGGAGACTTTTCAAAGTCAGCTTGTTTCATACACAACTGGTAAAGCAAATAGTAATTGAAATAATGTATACTTTCTTTCTGTCCCTTGCAGACACTGAAGTACATTTCAAAAACACCCTGTAGGTACCAGAGTCCTGAGACTGTGAGAAATTTCCTCGTAGCAATGAAAGGCCACAAGCTAACCAAGTAAGTAGAAATGTGCCTTTAAATAAAAGTGTAAACTCATGGTAATGCTGAAAACCAGATCCCTGTGTACAGAGTGTGATAATTGGTCTGGTTTTGATCAACGTATTTATTTTAAGTATTTTCTGCAATTATTGAAATGCTCATCCAAACATCTTCCTCCACTCATTAACGGAGGAGCACGTCCTTAAGTGGGCCTGTGTTTATCAATGTTTTTCTCAAACAGATTCCTGTCAGTATTTTGGTTTTTCACATGGTTTCACGTGGTCCAAGCACAAAGCTGAGTTCATGAAATGTTTTCTGAGGAAGAAGCTGTAGGTTCTAAATGGGTTTTGAACACAGTAAAAACCCAACCCAAGCTCAGTTTGTTATCAGTCCTATTTTTTACCAACTTCCTTAAGCAAAAATGCACATTCCGAAGAGACAAAGAAGTTTCCCTGTATTGCAGGGAGGTAATAAGTAAGCAAAATCCTAATATAGATGTGTGAGAAAGAAAGTTATTCTGAAGTTAAGTTTTATGTGAATCTCTGTGAGTCCCAGTTGCTCCAGATCATCGCTCAGGGTTATGTTCTCTCTAGTTGGCATTAAGCAAACTAAGATGCTCAACTTCTCTTTATGCTGTTTGTCCACTGATATTTATGTCCAGGATTTCTGAGATGTACATTTCAGTTCCCTAAATCTTGTGTCCATGAATCTTCCTCCCTCCACGGCAGTTTCTAGTAAAGCTGAATATACGGTTCATTCTTCTTGTTTTGGGAAGTCCTGCATAGAAAATAAAAGATTTCCTTTGCGGTTTCAAGGAGACTCAAGGGCATTTTTCCTCTTTCGCAGTGGCACGAGTGCCTGTTCATGGTGCTTGAAACGCTTAATCCTCTTGAACCTCTCTGCAGAGTGTGGGTGAAACCTGTTGTAAATAGTCAGGCCCAAAGAAATTCGATCAGTTGGCTATTTGCTCGGACAGCTCTAATCAGTCATCTGATGTTTAAAGCGGAAAGAACAAAGATTTATTTGCTTCTAAATGACTCCTAGTTTGTCATGAAGGAGTAGTTTGTGCTGTATAGACGCCGACTGCATTTTTCTTCTGTGCTGGAAGGACTCCCAAGGAATTCATGCTCTGGGAAAGAAGCTTTTACTAATAATTTGGTTTGTCACAAAAAGAAATGCAAAGTGAGAGCATCTGGAGAGCGCAGTGCTACAAAGCAAGGTTTTACTCTGTCCAAAGCATAGTAAGTTGAGTAGAAAGCAGGTTGTCAGCTCTTTGGTTGACTTTCAGTGCCCCCTTTCTACAAACAATTACGCTCCCATGCAGTGTATCAGCAGCTTTGCTGGCAGCGTTGCTGTCCTTGCAGACACAGGGGTGCTGGTAGGTTTGTCATGGATATTGTAACTTTGCTTGTAGTGCTTTCTTTTGTAGAAGGAAAGGTCAGTATGTCAGTGGTTAGTCCTCCTCTAGGTCATTTTGGTAGCAGGATACTGATCTATGGAGTGGGCAATATATCTTCATTTCCTTCTGCGTAACAGCAGAAGGATGAGTGTGAAGAACCAACCACTAGCTTAGGTTACAAATTTACCGCATCTATGGCTTATCAGAACTCAGACTGGACTGATACCTCAGTTTCTTGAGCATCATGTACAACTTTCACTTTGTTAATATCTTTGTCATCTGGTAAAGAACTTGCCAGCTCTGCATTTGCCATGTACGTGGCACTGAAGCCGTAGGTTGTGCTGGTGTATGTGCGTATAAGAAATAGAATCATTTAGTGTGATCCTGGCACTTCTTCTCTCTTCTAATCTTTTCCATTCAGACACTTTAAGCTCCAAGTATCAGAGCCCATCTGGCAGCCTCTTCACACCCAAACGCAGAAAGCATATGGTGTGCAATTACTGTACAACACACTTGATGTTAAACCGCTTAAAATAGTAATGCCTCCAAGGAAATTCTGAACGACCCTTTGGTTCATAACCAGGATCATTTCAACTCTGCTCTGTTGTTAAATAAATGAAAAACTAAAGGCTTTAATAATTTCTATTCTGTAGCATCAAGGTGGTATTTGTATAGAAGACCAACAGAGATTTCATTCCAGTTATCTGGTAGAGAGCTTTCTCTTGGAGAGGAAAGAACCTGCAATGTTTGCTCTCCAGGACCTCGCTGCCACGATCTCGCTGTAAAGACCTTTCCTGGCCCTTTCTTTCTGGGTAAGGCATTCACGGATGTGCTCTCCCCCTTCATCTTTTAGCTGATCATATGCTGTCTCTGCTGGTAACAGTTTTCTGAAGGTAGCTGATTTGATTTAAGATTTATATTGGTTGGTGTCTGTCCTCAGTGAGGGCACAGCAGCATCTTCGGTTTTCTTCTTGCAAGAGGAATAGAAAATCTGGTTACAAGGCTCGGCTGGGCAGAAACACCCCGTCATCTTAGACTGTTTCCTGTTTAAATTCCATCTTAGGACTCTGCCTCTAATCAAGGAGGGAAAAAATTAAGCAGTGTGTTTGTGCTGTTAGAAAAGAAGTTGCTGAGCTTAATTAATGCAAGGACTTGAGGGCTTTGAATATAAGAAGGATTCGCAGCTCTCTCTCAAAATCTGATGGAGGTAGGCGGTGTGCTGAGCTGCCTGGCCCCATTCAGCATGTTATTGCAGCACTCAAGCGCTAGGTTGTGCTGGTGTATGCGAGAATTTCGAGGTGGTGAAGAAAGGCCAGACCCCATCCAGAGAAACACCAAGTACTGAGATTATTAATTGAAAGAGCAGAGCTTTTAATCGTGTGGATTCTTTATTTTTTCTGCCCTCCTTCTGCAAACCTGCAGTACTAACCATGCAGAACGCATTGCTCCTCAGGCCACACGTGATGTCCTGAAATGTTCTGGCTCTGGTTAGAGCTGATAACAGTTGTGCTGGCAAATGGTGCAGCTCCTGTAACATCACCTCAAGTCTTTTCCTTCTGTTATTGATGATACTTGCTACTCAAAATGGCAGGTTAACAGACCAGCGTATCTTTTCTGCTGATACCCTATATTTTGTTTGGGTTTTTCTTACTATTGTTACGGGCAGGAAAAAAAAATTTCCTGAAAGGCAAATTTTAAAAATAAATACTAACATGTACAAACAGCTTAAACCTTTCGGAGTAATTTGGGATAGCTGCCTTGCTAAATAGAGCAAATTCAGAGACATTGAAACATACATTTCACTGGTAAAGTCTGGTGAAGCACACATTTTATTTTCTTGTCGGTTACGTTGGTAAAACGGAAACTGTAGAACTGGAATTTTTTTTTTTTTAATGAAAAGCTTGGAACTGAGATTATAGTGAATTTTATTCTTGCCTTGCTGAGGCCTCAAGCTTTGGCTAATGTGACAGTACAGTACAGTAAGCCGTGTTGTACTTGGAAATACAGTCTGCCACTAGCAGCTCATTTTCCAGTTTTAGCCCCTGGAATGGCTTTGTATTTTGTAAGGTAGTGCAAATAATGTTGCATGAAAGGAATATTTATTAAGCTTGTGCTCTGTAATTATGGTTAAATGAAAATTAGCTCTACTTGTACTTCTTCCTGCTAGTGATAGCCTATCTTAGATCTGATTTTTGGAACAATCAGATGTCCAATCACTCCATATTATTAGAATTTTAAAAAATTGGGCATAAGTATTGCCCTTTTTGTCTTTAAATCAACACATTCAAGGAAGTGTTGAGCTGAAAATTGGTAGTACTTTTATAAAGTATTTTCCCTTATAAATGCCAAGAACTACAACAAATATAAACCTCTGCAATACTGAAGGTTCAATGATTTCCTTGTAATTTGTCTCCTCCAGAGCTTTCAAAGTGAATATTCAACACCCAAGTCAGGATGGTGCTGGTTTAACAATAGCATCATTTAATAGTCTCTGAGGTGATTGTGTTTCCCTCCAAATTGATGGGAATTAACCCTTTGATCTGCAGCAGTGTTGCTCAGTTTTTCCCATTCAGATACCATGGCCAGCCCTCAGATTTCACTCTGGACAGATGGACTGACGTTGAAGTCCAGTGGCAGCCCCTGCAGAGCACACAGCCCGGGGTGTTTGCATGGACCATGTGCAGACTGGTGCTGTGATTTCACGGACCACGGCTCGGGTCTGCTCATCCATAAGCCAGATCCTGTGATCTTGATTCAGACAACATAGAATCATAGAATGTTTCAGGCTGGAAGGGACCTCTAGAGGTCATCTAGTCCAGCCTCCCTACACAGGTGGGGACATCTCTACCTAGGTCAGGTTACTCAGAGCCTCATTGAGCCTGACCTTGAATGACTCCAGGGATGGGGCCTTCACCACCTCTCTGGGCAGCCTGTTCCAATGCTCTATGACCCTCATGTTAAAGAACTTTTTTCTAATATCTAACCTAAATCTATCTTTTCCTAGCTTAA
>JAVSBS010027853.1:0-16666 GCA_033124195.1 Coracias cyanogaster | reverse complement strand
ACTGGAAGGTCAGTATAAGGTCCCCCCGGAGCCTTCTCTTCTCCAGGCTGAACAGCCCCAACTCCCTCAGCCTGTCTCCATATGAGAGATGCTCCATTCCCCTGATCATTTTGGTGGCTCTCATGTTACTCATGTTACATGAGTTGTTGTGGTTGACTCAAGACTGATGCGACTCTTCAGTATTCTCAGCTAGAATACTGGGTTGTGTGTACTGCTGTTACTTTATGGTTTTCCTAGCAACTGGAAAACATACATTCCTGAGGATAAATTTGCTTCTGCACAGTCACGGATGTTGTAGGGTATTTTTAGCTCTATGTACTGTATCTTGGCACTAATACTACTCTCTTCTTACCCATGTCTCTAGATCTCCTACTAGAAAAACAGAACGTGTGTGCATACATATTTACATACAGTCCAGGCGTTCAGTAGCTAAAAAGTGGGCAATACCAAGACACATAATGCAAAGTTTTCGTTAAAATAGAAATGCTGCAATATATGGCTCACTGCTGACAGAATATGGTAACATTTTATCTGAATTTGCACAACATTGTGAAACTATATTTATTATTTTGTAGAATCTGTGAATTTATAGCGTGCTGTAGCAATGTGCGGTCTGTTCTGTCCACCCAGATCTGCGGGGTGATCTTGAGCACGAGACAGTAATTTGATTTTTTTTGTCTTTTAGAAGAACTTTTTTTTTTAAGGTGAATGATTGCTGTGTTATAATCCTACATCCTCACCTCCTACCACATACCCTCTCCCCTCAAACGCAGGCCTCAGACCCATTTTCTTCTCCCATAATTGCACACATTTTTGCTTCCTGAGCTTTCCATGTCCCCAAGCCCACTCCGCATCATTTTGCCCTCAGCTGGAAGTACTGATCTTGGCTCCAGCTGAGTCCCGGCTGCTGCTGGATGTGGCCTGGAAGTGGGGAGGCAGCGCTGAGCCCAACAGCACTAATTGCCATTTTGGGATTTCTCACTAGGCAGGTCCTGTAAGACTCTGCATAACGAACGATTAACTCTGATTAGTGGAATCTTGCTTTTATGTGAGAAAATGGCTTTCAGCTGTCACTCATCTTTTGTATTTATTCTTCTCTTGAGCAAGCAGCTTTCATGTTCCAAACAGTGTTACTAAAATCCAGGCAGTCCAGAGAAAATACAAAGACTTGCTTTTTTGGGGCAATTAAGCTGAAAATGTCCTTCAACCTCTGTTTAGTGGAATGGGACAGTTATCCTTCTTGTTTAATGAGCGTGAGTGTAAACACGCATGCTGTTGAAAGTGTAAAGATGGCTTCATCTGAGTTGGGAAAAGTTTGTTTTCTTTTTTAGGTGTAATGGAGCATGAACTAAATTCAGACTTATCATGTCTATGCCCATGCAAAATCCTGCCGTCAGCACTGATACCGCTGCGTGTTCAGGCTTGCAGCGTTTGCCTTCCTTAAAGCTTATTTCTGGAGGAATGGTGGATATTCAGATTCTAGTTGTGTATGTATTAGCAAGAAATCTCGGATACAGAGACTCTGATCCTAACAGTCAGGTTTTGGTGTGAGTGTTAAGGTCAGCGCAGTGATGCACCACTTACTGCTCTCATCAAGGGCTGAATAATCCGGTTTTCTATTGGAACCCTGAACTTCAGAGACATTTTGTGAGTGTTTGCATCAAGGGGATGCCAAGAGAAGTAGTAACCTTCTGGCCGCTCCATTTGTTACGAGTAGGAAGGTCAGAAATTGCACCCAGGGGGAAGAGCTGGGACCAAAACAGGGCAAGGGTCCCCTGAGCTGGTCTCGGCTCACAAACTTGGAGAGTGTGTCTGTGTTCTGTACAAAGAGCAGGGAGAGCTGCTAATGTAAGCAGAGGTAACTGCTCAGGTCTTACACACCTGCATCCTTGGTACTTCCTACATAATCTTAGCAGTGGGATATTTTCTAACCAGAAGAGAAAGTGTTCCTGTTGTCTGTTGCAGGAGGAGCCCATCTACCCACAGTAGTATCCAGTGTACCCACACTACTATCAACGTATTTGTCCAAATGTCTTCAATTACAGTCAATTATCCCTTTGTCATCTTGCAATATTTTGCTAAAATAACTTATATTTTCATTATTGGAATGATGTTCAGATTGATCAGCAAATAACTGACTGGGTACCAATTTTCAGATGACGGTTACCAAATAGTTGGTCGTTTCTCTCTGGATTCAATCTCTCTGTAAATAGAACAAATGCATTGCTTACATCATAATTATGTAATGTTAACATGGCTAAAGATTATTTTTTGGTGTTGGTAATTTCTAAAACCCTGTAACACTACACAAACACCTTCAGATGAAATGTCACTGATGTAGCTTTTGGGTTTTTGCACCCTGTTGCTAATCTTTTTGATGTTCTGAGTCATTTCTCCAGTGGGGAGCTTTGCAGATCAAAAACAGGCATGAAATTTTTCAGATAACGTATTTTAATGAGTTCCTTGTAAATTATCTCTTATTCTTCTGTACACATTTTAAAATCTGTATATACTCTGAATGACATCATCTTTGCTGAAATTTTGCTTTAGGGATCGGTTTGTCCCAACCCTGAAACTTCTGTCTATTCCCTAATGAGGTACTGTAATGTTAATGGCTTATGTGCAAGAAGTCTTTGAGAGGTGACCTTTCTCCTTGTGTCCTGTATTTCTTGTCTTCAGGAAACATGAACGGTTCCACTAATTGATAGTTTTAGTCCTGATGTATAATTGGTTTAAATTAATTTCTGTTGTTACCTGCTCTGCCAGTAATCTTTCCATAATAAACATGATGGAGCTCTACTTGTTTCAAAATAGCTCTGGATAAATAAGATTTGCATTGACAGGGCTTTGGCTATTTGATCCTGTTTATTTGGCTCTGGCAACGAGTTTCAAATACATTACTTTGAAAAGGAAGAACATGAGAAAAATAATTTGTGTTCCTGTGGAAAAGTCAGATAATATGTTTTGTCTGGAGCTGTGGTGGAGCTATAGGATTGGGATGTGTCATGGTGCAGAAGCGAAGAAAGACTTGTTTGAAAAGGCTCTGATCGCAGAAGTGGCATGTGAGCATATTAAGTGTGAATTAATTAAACGGTTAACGCAAAAGTCTGCCTATGTAAGTAGAATTTTGAGAAGAAGGGGAAGAGTTTTCCTGTAGGTATCCTCCTAGCTCTCCTGTGGGAGCTGAAAATGCCGTCTCTGTTTTAGAGGTCTGGAAACTGAGGCACAGACACATGCTTGGCCAAGAACCATCACTCAACTAACACTGAAAGCCAGGGCCAGAGCAGCAGCTTCTGCGCCTCTGTCAAGTGCTGCAGGCACTGAACCAGGCTGTTTCCTAGCTCTTGAGGAAAAAGCACCAAATCTCTCATACACTCATTCAGATGAGCTGGCCAGATTTTTGTATGCTGAAGATGTTATTTCATGTTCTTTACCCGTCTCTGTAGGACTTCTGCATTTGTGGCAGTGATGTCTCACTACAAGTTTACAAGGATAAGGTTTTTCTCTCATTGATTCCTTAAGTGACCTGCTCTTAATTTTAATTCTGATCTAAAGGATTTCAGTACTTGTCTCCTATCAATATTAAGGTTTTGTTTCTTTCTTTACTTACAACAGTGGTAAATGGCAGCATTTATAAATACCTTCTCTTTTTTACAATAAAGTAGCCAACAGTGGTGCTCGCAGTTCAGTGCTCAATTCAGCCACGCTTTAACAGCCTCTTGTTGTAAACATCAAGCTGCCAAATAGATACAAGGGATGAGCATGGGAAAACAAAGGAGATGCATTCACAGCTTCCCACCAGTGGAAACGTGTTTGGCGTTCATCCTTGATTCTCCAGAACCGAAGCAATTTAATAAATCTGGCTAATTCCGAGTCTTTTGCGTCGTCTGTAAAATCACAGCTTTCAGAACTCAAGACCAAACCCTGAGTTGCCGAGGGGTTGTTAACAGGAGAGGGAGGAAAAATGTAAACAGTCACTCTGCAGGAGGAAGGAGAGAATGTGGTCACTACGGTGGGAATTGCCTTTAAATACTGATTTATACTGTAATTGACCCAAAGAACCTTCTCCCCAGCATCCTCCTGTACTTTTGCAGCCTGGATCTGCTTTACAGTTCACAAATACAAGGCCAGATCCTTTTCAGGGCACTGCAAAGTCTCCAAGAGGAAGGAGAAGGTCTGGCAAGGGGCCAGGACCACACAGTCCTTTTCAGCGTTATTTAGTGAAGCCTTCAGCAAATACAGCAATGTCTGCTGCAGTGTCCTGTCGCAAGGGCCTTTCCTTTTCTCCTCCCACACCACAGCTCTTCCTCATTCTTACACCTCCAGAACCCAGCGCCTTTAAAGCAGTCGCTGCTTCATCGCTCTCCTTCAGCTGTGCTCTCTGTAAAATGGGACCAGTGACCCTTACTGCGTCACCACGCGCACAGATAAGTGGAGGCAGGCTCAAGGAGCTATCGCTTTGAAACCACTGTTAAAGTGTTTGTTTTAGGAATGTATTTAGGCACCTTTGGTTTTTTTTAAGGAGTGAGTTGATGGCCCTCTTAGAAGGACAACTGCTGATGTGCAGGTAGAAACGTCTTTGGCAAAAAGAACCGATGTGAAATGTGTCATGCTTGTTGGCATTTATCCCGGTGCCAAAAGTCACTTCATTGCAAGCGTTTTCTGAAAATGGAGAAAAATCTTCTGATGTGGTCCTGTCAAAGTAGGAGAGAAGATTAAAAGGGTAGGATGGTGCACAAAATGTTGGAGCTCATTTTTGAACAGGCATTTTGAATAGTTCTGTGGCTTATTAAAATTGAGGTTTTCTTTTTCTCTTTAAAGTTCTAATTCCTTATCCCCTTCTTCAATTTTTTAAATTTAGAGGATAAAAAAATAGGTACATTCGTAAAGTAAATGTAAATTCAAGATGTTGAATTGTGTACGCTTTTTAATGGTAAATGAATATATATAGGAGGATTTCTTGGAGCTTTCTGTTGTGAATTTTTAGTATTTCACAAATGTTGCATTGAAAAACTGCAAGCTTTTCTTTTGAAGCTGAAAGTCATGATTATATAACACTGGAAAATAATTTTAAAACTGCTGACAGAATGGGTCAGGACTAGGTGGAGCAATTAAAACTTTTTGTTGTTTCAGATTTTGGTTTTGTTACCAGCAGGCTGGATCTAAAAACAAGAGTTAGTGCGTCACCTTTTTGGAGCTATTTTCTGTTCTTAAGGCTGTGAATACACGTCACAAAACCCTCCAGTGTAATGAAGTCCGAAGTTGGGTATTAGCAGAGCCGTTGTCTCAGCTGAGCTGGAGTCTCCCGCAGTCCTGTTCCCATCGCTACTCAGGTGCACTCAGGGCTGTTTTAGCTGCAGGAGGTCTGTTAGATCATCCAATCTGTGGCAATACAGGATTTTTCCTTCAGGAGACATCAGCCAGGAAAATTTTATGCTAGTGCTGTTCATTCGGCGTGTTCAGCGGGTAAATGAAAGGCTTTATTCTCTTTGGGTGCCGGCTGCCTGCTCTCAAGTATTCAGTGCAGCCTCTTGACACGTACACGTGTGTGGAGGTGACACCAGAGCCACGCAGCGCCTCTCAAAGGCTGCCCCTGAGGAGCGTAAGCACCTTGGTCTTTGCACAGGTACCGCTGCACGTACGTGAATGATCGAGTATCCGAGTGCCTGACAACATTATAGGCTGTTAGCTGGTTTTTGGTTTCAAGGGGACACTTTGAAATGAGAGGGTTTCTCTGAAATCTCTCCAGACACAGATGTGGACATGTTGGTTGTAAACACCTGCATGGGAGAGCTGGGGTTGTGAGTTACAGCATCGGTGTTCTCCAGAGAGCCACCCACAGGCCCAATAAACCCAGGGGAAACTCTTCGGAATCAGTTTAAATATACATTAAAGATGCTCTGTAAATAATAATAAATTACAAGCTTTAGTTCTTCAAAATCTTAGTTCACTATTGGACTGGAATATCGTGTGTGTTAACGGTCGCTTCTCGCTTTAACCCATGGATGTGTGGGATAAAGACGTGCTCCATATACAGATGGCTGCTGGGAGAGGCTGCATGTCAAGTGATAATCATTCAAGATAATTTTTTTCCCCAAAAAATGTACATTCAGGTTCTTTTACTCATTTTATCTATTGTTATTATATTTTAATGGTATGTTGTTATTGTAAAAGAGCATTTGCTACTGTTCTGTGCACCCTTTTAAACATCTGTTGCATCTTTGGAAATGTTATTGTGCTTTTCTATTCTAAAACACAAAGCTCAGATCATTAGCCATGCTGCTATTATGTGGTCCATGTTAATGTTCTGAGCTTCTGAAATTAATGAAGTATGTGTTACTGTCATATGACAGCTGTTTTCTACTTCGGTTTTAGAATTATTTGTGTTTAAGTAGCCTGAAAAATGAATAATTTTTGACTGGAGAACTATTGCCTAAATGTTGTGGTTTGATTTTAATGAATATACTTGTTTGATCACATCTTCAAAAAAAAAAAATTTAAACGCCAAGGAAATTTTCTCCCTCATGCCCTTTCTTTTCTATTTTAATGACAAAAGTGTTTTAATGGGTATTTGTGAGAGCTTGTGATTTCTTGATGAAAAAGTAGAGCTAACAGCTGTTGGGTTGAAATGAATCCAGCAAAGCAGTGATGAGTTAATGATGGCTCTGACTGCATCGGGGATTTTGCCGCTGGCTTCAGTGGTGCTGAGCTGTCTCCCTGAATATCAAAGTGTTTTGTGTTCAAGTACCAACATCAGACAAATTTTACTGGCTTTTCCTCCTTGCAGGGAGAGGAGAATGGAATTTGAGCTATTAAAAATACAGATGCTACCTGGTTCCTATCTAAAATCAGAACAAAAGAAGGCAATAGTGATGGAAGTGCTCTCATGCTGAAGGCGCAGAGCTCCAAACCTGAATGCTTAGAATCATTTTGTTTGCCTTAGAGTGTGGACAGGTAATCAGAAGTGTCTGAATTATTGTCCGTTAGTGAATTATCCCTTGTCTTTTAAACCACCATGAGTGAGCATACCTTTACAACTCAGGGCAATGAGGCGTTTTTGTCTTTTTCTCTATCTTTGCTACCTTGCTGCTTGTGGTTCTGCCAGTCTGTGTGGGACTGTGCAGTGAATCGAGTCAAAAACAAACTAGGGAAAGAGGTTGGTCGTCTTTACAGTCCAGCTGAGCCCCCCACCGGCTTTGCTGGTGGTGCCCAACAGTTGTAGAAGTACAATGGGGAGGTAGATTTGCATGAGAATAGAGATGGAGATACATTTTCACCCAAAGATACATGTGTAAAAATATGGCCTCAGCCCATTATGGTAACATATAAAGAATACATTGGCTTAAACTGTGTGGGATGCAGAGAGTACATGTGACCGAGTGGTTTCAGGCTCTTTGGTTGGGTTTTTTAACTTCGTGCTTGCAGTGGGCTAAAAGAAGTCACTGCCATTTGGCTGATGGATTGTAACCTCTTAGGTATGATAATGGTTCTTGTGGTCGCTTGTTCACAGCAAAAGAGTCTGTGATTTTTGAAAAGTTGTTTAGCGTTTCTGTAACCAATAGCGTATGTTAATTAGTGCTTGTACACTCATGATCTAAAGTCGTCTGCCTTGCCACCTTAGAGTGGCAACAGCAAGATGTCTAAACGTGCAAGGAAGGACTGAATTTCAAATACCCAAGTTATCACGGCAATTAAACCACACTGCAAACTCAGTCAGAAACTTAAACTGTCAGGAATGTGTTTGCCTCATACCATTTATTTTGGGGGATCCTCAAATTATATAGTAATGTGGATTGTTTTACGCTTTGCTTTTAAACAGAGCAGAAAAGCTCCAGTTGCTTAACCACAGGCCTGTGACAGCAGTTGAAATACAGCTGGTAAGTAACAGTGCTCCTGGCTGTTCAGAGCTTAAATGAAAACAGCTTTAACCTTGAAGATCAATTGAATAATTACTTTCTCATGGTCAGTGATTGAATGTATCCCTTCATGCACGTCTTTACGTTCACGGCTTCAAATCTATTCTGCTTCCTCTCTGAGACCTCCTTAGAGACTTGCCCATCTTTCTCTGAGACAGATTCTCCACCTCTGTTTCAGTGTCACATATGGAATCTGCCCGATGCAGTCATTAAAGGTTAGTTACAGTATTGTGAGTGAAAATATATTTAACCTGAGTCTTTTTGTGGCTGCTCTGTAGTCAAGCACTTCAGTTTTTGACAGCTGTGATGACATGGCAGGGTTTTATGTTAGAGTAAAACCGAACGTGCTGAAAAGGAGTAATGATTGATACAGAATTTTGAGCAGTGGTGCAGAATGAGAAATGGATAAAAACAGAGTTCCTGATGGAAAGTAGCCACCATCGATCTGTTACGTATAATTCTGATGTAAAGAGGGATTGTTGCTAAATAGAAATAGATGGTTACATTCTCTGAAATACCTCCTTAGGAATAAAAAATCCTGTGGTAATAAGGAGATTATTATAATAAGGACATTTCTTTAATAAACATCTCTTCCATTAAGAACATCTGTTCATAATCTTACCCTGAAACCAAACTATGTGGCAACAGGGTCATATTTTGCTGCAAAAAAAGGGGAGGATTAAGGAGGTACCAGTAGGACTATTTTTCTTCTGTAGCCACGGATTAGACACTCTAATGCTGAAGGCATCTCATAAAAGCACGCTTCCAGCTGAGGAGTTAATACTGTGTTTTGTGATTGACGAGTTCAGTGTCACGTCATCAACCCAACCGAGAGCATCAAGGCTTTGTGAGTTTTGCTTAGGAAGTTGTTTAGAAGTGGTGCTGTGCTGTCTGTCTCATACCTTTATTAGCTTCACGTGCTTAGACAGATTTATCATCTTCCCACCTAGGCCATATACTGTCTTTTTTTTTCCCTTTTCTTCTTTCAATGCAATAATCTTTTGCTGCTTTCGGGTGACTGTGGTTTCATCTGCCTTTTCCCTCCTCCCCTCGTTACCCTGCCTGGTTCCATACTATCTTACCAATCCATAAAATAAGGAAAATAGTTTTGTGTCATATTTGAAGTCCAAGAGGCAAGTATAAGAAATTTGGGCCTTCATATAAGAAGTCAGGTTTCTGTAGAGTGTCGTACCTTAGATATTCCCAAGTTTATAATGTCAAAGTTAGATAAACTCATTGCTAAAACTTACAGAACACAGAGAGGAGATTTGAGTTCCCTGTCAGCCCATTGCTGTCCATAACCCTTCTCTAACGATCAAAAGCAACTTGTGAAAAATGTAATATTCATGCATTTGGGTACTAGTCTGAATTTGTATCGTCATGGCAGCGTTGGGGGTGCAGTTACTCTGTTCCGTTGTGATACCAGTGTAGTTCCCAGGGCAACGATCTCCAAAACCAGTATTACAGTAATCTAAGTTGACCACGTTGTTAATACTGTGTTAAATTCAGCCTCCCCAAAATTCCAGTACATTTACTCTTTCATCAAAGCACATCAAAGTCTTCTGAGCTCAAGAACTGTGAGGAAACTGCAGTCATTCTTGTTAGCGAAACACAGAGACTGGGAGCCACAGCAAGGAAAGGATTCTGCTGTTCCA
Organism: Coracias cyanogaster; assembly: GCA_033124195.1. Taxonomy (NCBI): domain Eukaryota; kingdom Metazoa; phylum Chordata; class Aves; order Coraciiformes; family Coraciidae; genus Coracias; species Coracias cyanogaster. Next base: position 7,095 of record JAVSBS010027853.1, on the reverse strand, counting down.
TCGCTGTCTTTGGCGAGGACAAGGGAAAGAGACTGTAGCAGCGCAGTGTCTTTGATCACACAAAACCTGTGCCTTCTCTGAGCATCTTTGAGTAGAAAATAACGCAGAGCAGGGAAGGCTACCAGCATTTCCTTCTCTGATGTTGGCAGGGAGAAGATTACCCCTACACAGATTTCATGCAGGCACATCCATTCAGTGCAGCTGAAAGATGAGGGACAACCCACAGAGAAGTGAACACTGGGTCTGAAAATTGCCTTGATTCTCTTTTCACTGAAATTGCCCTGGCCACTCAAAAGCTTTTGATTCACTCCTGGAACTGAATCCAAAATAAATGATGATGAAAACTTCTGACCACTTCATACAGTGTAGGTGAATCAATCTTACTGTCTAAAACGCTTTAAACAAGACACCAAATAGGCCACAGCTCTGTCTCTTACTTGCTCGAATACTTTTGATGTCTCAAACTTTTACTCGGTGCAGCCTGTCCATTGAACAGTCAAATTAACCAGAGAGCCTTTTAACAGCCGATACACAAGGACAGTTGTATTTGCTACTGCTTGTTGCTTTTTAGCCTTTCCAGCTTTTTGGGTTTTTTTACTTTCCCTCTATAAAATTCCCTGTCTTGAGTTGTGTGCAAACAATAAATCAATTTTGATAAAACTATCTTTAAGCAAAAAAATTTATGTTGCGTTCTTTTGATCTCAAGCTCTTTCATAAGTCTTTATACACCAATTGCTGTAATTGTTCCTATTTGTCTTTTCTGGACTGCGTTCCAGGATTTATTTTCAAACAACAATAGCAACAAAAGGAGCATGAAATCAAAGTCGTACCGCACAGGGTAAAGCACGGTACACATTGCAGCTCTCTTGACCTCCTGTTTTAATCCTTAACATATGTTGTTCCTGGCTCAGTGATTCACAAAGGAGGAAAAAAAAGACAGTGATGTGGATCTAACCGTGACAGTGGTCCAGCTCGGCTTTACTTAATGCTGAAACCTGATGGGTTTGAGGATTTAAGCATCATCTTTTCTAATGAACAAATTGCTTCACATTCTTCTCTTTCAATGGAAAAGTGGATTTCAATTCTGACCTTTTTAAAAGTAGATTTCTGTCTTGTACCTCGTCGTACGTGCTGTGCATAACCAGCCTGGCAGAATGCCTTTTTTTAATTGTTGAATAGAAAATAATAATGTAAATTATTCTTCCGGAAAGTGGAAGATGGTAGAGGATTTGAACATTTCATTTTCTCAGCAATATATTTTGCTTCACACTTTGCATACTTGGTTAATTATCTCTGAGGGACATTAATCCAGTCATTGAGTCTTTTACTTTATTTCTTTTTTATGTCCTTTTTTCTATTACCATGTTGGTGCTGAACAATTTCCAATTACTGCTCAAAGGAGGAAATAGCAGTCATTTTCTCGTAAAATATGTACCTCCTACACTGGAGATAAATTACATGCTTGATAGCTTTGGAAGTGATCAGAACCCCTGTTGCCTTTTTACTGTAGTTTACTGATTATTTTTGAAATAGAATTCGTAGCTGTTATTCAAATAAACAATAGCTTTTAACCTACAGGTTGTTCTGTGATGCTGAGGTTTGTTACCCGTAAATATTACTTATCCTTGAGACAGTTTCTCAGTTTTTTCAGAACTTTTTAGTGTTCTTCAGTGTGGCTTTATTTAGTCTTCAACATTTGTAGTGTATTGTCGTGTCTCAGAAGGCTAAAGGAAATCAGCATTAGCACTGAAAGCTTAAAAGATTCACAGTCAGGATGATGAAGTTTCTTATACTTTGCTTTTACTTTGGTAAGCAGAAAAGTTAGGGTAGGGTTAAAATCAGGGAAAGCATGTTCCAAAAATGTTTGTCCTTGTTTTATCGAGATAAAAAATCTAGACAAGTTTGTATGTGTGCATATATGTATCTATATATCTATCTGTCTTCATATTTTGTCCTTACATGTGTACCTGGCAGTATGAACATAGAGGTTTGCACATTTATTTTTATGAATAAACAGTTTAATCTTGATAGTCAGGCTAGCTGTTATTTTCTGATTTACCTTCTCAATAAATAAAAGCTTTAAAAGCTTCTGAAAATTACTTTCTGCCGTCAGAATTTATCAGCAGGTTTTAATGTGACTTAATGCTTAATGTAATTCTATTACTCCGTTTCTGAATTGGTAATGAGGGTTGTTTTGTTCCTCTGAGAGATTCATACATTGTGCTCATTTTAAAAAGCTACTGTTAAAATATGCAGCTGGGAACGGTTGTGTGGCAGTGAAACACTCCACATACGCATTTGTTTAATAAGCACAGCTCTGGTTCCCAGTAGCGGTTGTGTTGCTGAGCAAGGCATCTGCCACTGTTTAATTCTGCAGTTGGCGAGTGATTAATCTTTTCATTCTCCTGTAGCAAGATTCAGTGATGGATGTTGGATGCTGTGGTAGACAGCTCGTGCAGAGATGGACATGGAGAGGCAGAACAGAACTGGCATCCTTTTCTTGACCTAGTCTCCACTTAGACAATGTTTACCTAATTTTAAGCTTAAAGTCGGGTTGAGTTAGTTGGACCTCTTGAGTACTTGACATCAAGTCAACGGATAAGCTGTGGCTTACCAGTTGTGGGGACGAGGTGCTTAAGCAGGTGAAAAATAGGTTGTTAGATTTCTAAATGAAGGTAGCACTGCTCTCAAAGGTGAGCAGCACTGTGGCTTCGGCTGCCTTCTGAATATTTTGTATGTATTCCACAGTTCTGAAGATCTGACTGTTTTTATCAATACACTTATCAATAAATTAAGAAGCAGCTCTAGGTACTTGGGCTTGAAAACGCTCTACTAGCCGCAGGGGGGACATAGCTCCTCCTTTTGCGCTTAAGAATTTTATGCCAATTAAGTTACCAAACAAACTTTTCCTGCTTCCTTCTTTGATTCCTTCTTTGGCCAACTTGTAGATTAGGTTGTTTAGAGCATTACCTGAGGGGGAATTAAATGTGAAATTGGCTTTCTGGATGAATATACTGCAGGGAGAGTTTAATAACTAATGGGTTGGATAGAGGTGATTGAGGGCTGACTTGTCTGAGGTGGTCTTGACCCGGTAGTTGCATTTCATAGAAAATACTGTGTCTGTGTGTGTGACATTGATACGCTGTAAGATTTGCTACAAACCCACGTGTTATTTTGGGATAGTATAGACTTGAATGCTGAAAAGCAGTAACAACTTGGGAATTCTGTATTCCATGAAGCAGCCCAGCTGACATGACCTGCTGCCTTCATGGGTTCATTTCAAGCTCTCAGCCCTGAGAAGGAGACACGCTTGTCTTGCTACACATCAGGGTGCTTTTTATCTATACATTGTCTTAGTGTAACATTGTCCAATTCTGTTACTTCCTCAAATACCTGAAAATTGAAAATCCACAGTTCAGCAGAGCTTTGGTTGATGATACCCTACACATGGCATCATCTCTGAGGATCGTCTGTTTCCATGTGGTGTGTGTGGCACTGCCAACATAAACATCTTATGTCATACGCTTATTAAAAACATTCGCATTTTTGTTTTCCTTTAGTATAAACTTTGCATTCCTGACTGCTTATGGTTTGAATCTGCTGCTTGAGCAGTTCCAGCCAATTGCAAGTAAGAGGGTAGCAAGGCTTTCTGATCGATGGTTTTTCATATATTGGTAAAATTCTTGCTGGAAAAATAGGTACTTGAATATAATTGCTTCTTTTTGCCTCTTAGGCTTTTTCTTACAGATATTTTCTTAGCATGACAACATTATTTCCTGGTACTATCAGGAGCAAAGGTATTTTCTCTTAAGAGTTGTAAATTGTAAGTGAGCATCTGTTGAATCAGAATAAGCCTCTGAGTGACCTTCTGTTTCCCCTGATACCTGTTTTTCTTTAGGACAGCTTCATTTGTCTCTTTATCTACATGCTCTCAGTGCTTCAAGTTTGAATGTTTCCTTTTGGTGTGCTGCTTTGCTGCTTCCTAATTGCTTACATTTTTTAAGTCACTGCTCGGGCTGTTTCCCTGAAGAGTGAAAAAAATTGATTTTTATAGCTTATACTTTTGAGCCTTTGAACTCTTGAATAATATCCCAGCAGAATAGCACTGAAGCATCAGCTGGAGTCATAAACCGACCATCCTGCCCAATGCAGATTTTTGTCTATCAGTAGTTCCTCATTTAAGAGCCGGCAGTGAGGATACGTGGCCCAGAGGCACTGAATGGTGAGCGCTTGATGAATTTGCTGCAGTAGGTTAAGGAATTACCTCTTCCCTCTGGCAGAGACTATGGGTCTGTCAACAGAAGGGAATGTGGAGCTACATTGCCCGCTCCTCAGCGCAGGATCTGGCATCTCTCTTTAAAGATGCTTTTCTCAACTGTTTAATGAGACATCAGTTACAGCACCAAAGCATCTGAAACACGAGAGACTCTTTTCTTTCATCAACTTTCTGGTCAAGTGTGATTTCTTAAACTGCCAGAGCAATTGCCAGAGCTCATCTGTCAATGTCCTGAGTCGTATCTGCAGTTTGTCAGTCTCGCAGGCTTCCGTGTTCAGCCAGTACAAATAACATCGGCGTGATTGCTCGTGCTGGGAGTGGGGCATTGCGCTGAGGAGCACGTCAGAGGCGGTGGTTAGACACTCGGGTAGATATATCCTGCCCAAAATGCAGAAGTTGAGAAGAGTTGATGCTGATCTAGAAATCACTCTGTTACCTCTTTTGATCAAATCCTTGTGCTTAACTCTGACCACCTGAAGCAAGCACCTTAAGGAGAAAGTGGTTTGGAGAAGAAAGGGAAAGGAGATACATAGGGAGGGATAAAATTTAAACAGGGAGGAAGGGCAGACTTCATGTGATCTAATAAATCAAATCTAAACTAGGCAAGGTGCCATTTTTCCAAAGATTGGAAAGCAGGGGGATGGTAACCAATGTGGGAGGCAGTGGCCAAAGAGATAAATCCTACTGCCTACAAAGGATGTGGGCTTTTCCTTTGTGCGGTTCCTGCTGCTAAGGGGCTGCCACTGTTAAAATTAAATGTAACAATAATTAAAAACACTATAATCCAGTCCAAAACCCAGGCTGATTATCATCAACAAAACTTAATAGCGGAGGTCATCTGTAGAGGAATGGTTTTGTCAGAAATATTAGCAACAAAGAGCATATGTAAGCACCGTAACGTACTTCATTGTGTAATGTTGATGCTGTGAGAGATGTTGGTCAAACTGCTGAGATGATCATCTCTGAAGTGCCGCCTTGCGGGCAATTAACTGATACCGCTGCAGTAGCTGCAGCCGTTGCTTACACAGAAGGGTAACGTCAGGAGGATTTTGGAGATGCTTTATGTCGCAGTGTATCGTGTAGCAGAGGGCCGTAATGAGAGCTGGGGCTGTTCTTCAGGCCATGGTTCTACAGTAGTTTGTGAGCTAACCATACTTGGAAAGCCACTCCACGGGGAATTTCATCCTTTGAGTGGGATAGTCCCACAAATCAGTCATTGCCAAATGAATATTCGCTGTCTGCCTTTTGCTGCGTGAGTGGATTCTGGCGTGCTCACTTTGCTCTCGTCAAGGAGCTGCGGATAATGGCTGATGAAAGACGATCAGATTGTGCAAAGAGGGCTCATAGAGCATTGGAGGAAAAAAAAAGTTAATTGAATATACCACTCTGCTTTTCAGAAGGCAAGATGCATCTGAATAGCTGACAATTTATAGCTAGAACTGATTAAACCTGCGTTGACTCGGAACCATAATTAATATAAATCGATGCTCTTCAAAGGACATTTTAAAGGACTTTGTGTAAAAAAGAAAATCTCAAACTCCACAATTCTAATTGGTTTCATTTGTGTTTGAAGAGTTGTTTTGGCTGGCTTTTCCAGTCCTCTGACAAGCTTTTCCTTTTAACAGCTGCCTATAAACTAGGGCAGTTGTTTGTACTGGTAGCAGTGATATAAGAATTCCCACAGTGAGGGTAGGTCCCTAATTGATCTTACGGAACTTTATTGTTGATTCATGACAGCATGTTTTGTGTTGCTCAGGGCTTTTAGATGCCTTTATAGTCAGGAATCTCACCATCTAAGCAAATTACAATAACATAGAGCTGCTGTAGGATTAGACGGTTTCTTTTATGGCCTGATTACTTATAGTCTAGGTGCTGGGTAAGATCCCAAGGTTTGGGTAACTGCTCTTGGGTGACCTTATTTCAGTTCTCACATGAAAGCACAAGAACTTAGGTCTGGAAGGTAGGTCTGCACGTGAGCTAAATGAAAAGCCTGGCTCAAGACACTGATGTGTAGGTTGAGAGGGGCTTTGGGAGGAACCAGGGAGGAAAGTCTCTGTTCCAAGTGTGTTTTCCTTGTTGTAAAGAAAGCAGGGTCTCATTATGGAGTGCCAATTGTAGTGGTTAACAATGGAGCTCTTTCTTTTTTTAAATACTCTTAAGAGTTCTGCTTTGTAAAATGCTTTTGTAATGAGCTCAGACTGTGTCTTGCATCCACTTAGAATAGTATTGCCCAATTAGTGAGTCCTTCTATTTGGAGCTGAGGAAGGAAGTATGGATTTAATGCTTACAACAGGTTGTTCTTTGACCTGCAGATGGTGGAAGAAAGCGAGGAAAGGCTGACAGAGGAGCAGATTGAGTCACTTCTCCAGACAGTCACCAGTATTCTTCCAGGGGATCCAGAAGAACAACAGAGAGACTCGGCAATGGAAACTGAAGAGAAAGGTGACCAAGCGTAGGAGTCACCTAGACCAAAGCTGGAAACAATCTCAGCAGAAGAGAAGCAGCTTATAGTTCTCTGCTTTTTCCTTGGTACCAGTTTAATCTTGTATTGGATGTCATTGTAAAATGTGTCACAATTTTTATTACTCAGAGTTGATGAGGGAACCAATTGTTTACAAGAAAGCGTGGAGAAGGACGCTATTGTTCCAGTGTTTTGTCATAAAGAGGGATGCTAGTAACTGAGTTTGTAATGTAGCCATCTGAGAAATGATGGGGCACAGAATCTGAGGCTTTGGTGTTTTTTCCATTACCCGTGTAACAGCTGTACATTTGAATAGGCTTCGATGCAGCTGGCAATATTTTAATTATCGCAGCAGTAC
>JAVSBS010027851.1:33236-47469 GCA_033124195.1 Coracias cyanogaster | reverse complement strand
GTTCCCAAGTTTGTGCCCACACGGTTCCCAGTCCATTCCTTAGGTCCAGCAGGCTTGAAACCTGGAAATGGAGGTGTGCCCCAGCCTGGTATCTCCTGGAAAATTGCAACACTGAATGTTTTGATTATTTCAGACCATCACTTATGGACTTTACTTCCCATTCTCTCCTTCTGGAAGATAAAACATTAATTCTGAAATTTCATAAAGTATTTTTACAAGTTCACAGCCTCTCAAAAAGTGGGACATCTGACTTTCAGTTACCTTCTGTCCTTCTCATATCCTGTTCATCATGATACCTATGCTGATGTTAGGATGCTTTGAACAGGTGACAGCTCCAATCTGTCATTCCAATGATCATTCAGAGCTCTTTAAGAAAAGACAGATTTCAATGGCTGATATCAGTCAGCACTCAGTAAAACTGCTAGATGTTATTACCAGCAGCAAGACAGGTCTTTGGTTTTGATGGAGTGATAATAAAATACCTTAATGAGTACGTTGTGTCCCTTGTGCTTTTGCCAGTTGGTTCAGTCGGAATTTTCCTGGGCAGTTCCACCAGATTTGGAGAATTTGTTGCTGTTTATCAGGTTGATAGTATATATTATCTTCTAACATCTTGGCTGTTAACAGCATCTTTCTTTGACTGTTAGGAAAGGGAAGGGTCTGAAACACACATCCCCTGATGCCTTTGCTTGTCAAGACGAAACACATTTTTTCTGCAATGTCTTTATTTTCTGTGAATTATTCCTCTATTTCTGGGAGTTCATGTTTCTCTCCTTCTTGAAAGACTGAATAATATCAGCTGAACAATACTTTTGTTTGAGTTTGCCTTCCTGTTTAATTGCTTTTTAATTACCCTTTGCTCTTCATTTCAGTCTTCCATGTGTAAGTCTTGGTAAACATACTAGTACATTTGCAGTGCAGGCTGCCTCTCAAGGTGCAGGAAAAATAAGCAGAGAAAGTTTTGAATGGAAAAAATAAATAACAAAATTTTGTTCTCTCTGCTTGTTTTTATGTGGAACTGTAAGCATCTTTTAATAATGAGTAAAATGAGCTCTCCAGCCATCTTCAATTCTTACGAAGATACATTTATCTAAAGGCTTGGGCAATTCTCTTGCAAAGGAAGATTTTTAATTTATTTTTTTTTTTACATTCTTATGCTGGCATATAGTCAGGAAAAGTGCTAGGCTAGATGTAATGTGAATAATGAGAATATGCCTAGGAATATATATGACTGTGAGAACAAATCTCAGCAAGCTGGGCGGAGCCAGCTTTTGCCCTCCACTTTCACCAGGATAAATAAGAGGAACTCAGATTAGGAGGACAAAAATACCAAGTATCAAAGTCATTAATAATGCAGTTGCCATACGATATATTACTTGTAAATTCCATTTAAAGGGCATGTCACACCATTTAGTACAATCCATTAATCAATAACTTACAGAGAAAGAAACCATCTATCTTGGTCTGTTCCTGAAACCTAAACTTTTAAACAAGGAGAGATTTGTTCAAGTTCAGTATTAACTGTTCCAAAACAAGGGAGCTCGATCATCCAAAAGAGAGCAAAGGTGGTTGTTTACTTTCAGCATAGGTTGATTTCAGTATGAAATGAATCATCTGATTTAGCTCTTCTCTGCTTTCCACCATGAATGTGTTATGGATCTCTGTTAAATTGCAGTAATCTTTTCCCCTACAAAATTAAATTAAAATATAAATCAAAGATACTTGCTAATAGTGAACAGTGTTAAATGGTTATCTTGAAAAGATACTGTAACGGTCATCAGGGTAGAATGGTCTGATAGTCCATTTAGCCTCCATCAGACCCTAATGACAGCTTTATTAGAGATTGGGGTAAATTTCTTACAATGCACCTAATAGGAGAAAGAGAATTTTTTCTGACCTAACTGGCCAAGTACAAGTACTGCAGTTGTCACTGTGCTGAAGTAGATCTACCATAATCTTTACATTTTTAAACTTTCTAATAGCATTGCATGCCAGCATATGAACTTGGTTGTCTTTATGCTTGTTTGTGGACCCCTGAGGAGGGGATCCACAGAAATTTAAGAGACTAACTGCAAACCACCTGCCAGAGCCGCAGATTTGCAGGGTGTCATGTGTGAGTCACAGTGGCACTGCGCAACACAAATGCTGTGAGCAGCCATGTGGACAGCCTGCCATTCGTGACAGAGCTCTCGTCTCATTCTTTGAGGTGGTAAAATACATCTGTCCTCCCCTCAGCTGGTTGTGGGCTGCTGTGGACATGGTGATTTTGTGACTTGGTCCCTCTGAGGGCTTTTAATCTTGAGAGGCACCACTGGTTCTCTTTAATCTTGTATACTGTGGTTATGTATACATTCATGAGACCAAAGTGAGAAGATAGGTGAACCAGCAGAAGAGTTACATTAGCATTTGATTAACCTGATCCACCACGTTAAACCCAGAGCTATGATTTCACTTAGCTAGTGTAACAGGATCACGTTTACAAGGGACCCATCTGTGCTTTCTGCTTCTTCATATACTTCTGGTTGCAGGATTGGTAGGGAGAGAGAAAATCAAGTCTGTGTGCTTCTGCTGGTATGGGTGTAGTCACAGTGGCTGAAGCCCATCCCCAGAAGGACATATCTTCAAATCCCTGATGAAACTCCCACTGATCTGGTCTCCCAAATAGCTCTGATGTGAACATGAATTTAGCAGTCTGAAGAAAGAAGACATGGCCACTGTTTATTAGATCCCATCTTCCCACTGAGGAAAAGGTTTGCATTTGGGTGATTCTGTGTTTTTTCTTTCATCTGCTTTGAATGCTCTTCTAAAGCAGGAGAAGAGTGGGCTGAGTCAGAGAGGGTAAAGGGTTTGCTCACTTACACTAGCCCTCTCCCACTTCACTGAATGACTTCTGACATTTTATTGAGAAAGCTGCATAGTGTTTGAACTCCTTATTGATTAAAAAGTGGTGGCAAAAAAAGAAAAATAAAAGAAAAAATCCATACAGTGAGGTCTATGTATAGATACCATTGTGCATCAGCACAGGGAATACAATTAACCTTAGAGAGCAGTAGCAGCAAAAAGGAACAGAACAAACTAAAATAATAAAGCTGGCTCTGCACTCTACCATGGTGTCATGGACAGATTGTGCTGGAAAGCATCAGCACTGTGGAGCTGTGGGGTGAGGGGGTTAATTATCTCCCTGTGAAACATTCATTACAGCACCTGGAACTACACGCAACTCACTGGGCTGCAAGTTCGTTGAGAGGTTCATGATCCTTTGGAGCAAACCCAGAGTAATTCTGGCATGAAACCTTTTCACTTTGCTCCCTGCTCCTCCAAAGCTCTGCCTCCTACATGCTGCAGTGCCAGTGCTTGTTCTCTGCTTATTCCTGTGGCTTTGGCTAGGCCTGTCATTTGCTGTGTTTGTGCAATATGTAGCACAGTGGGACCCTCATACTTACACGGAGCCTCTGGGTGGGAGTGTGATACAAATAGCAATGTTCCTGAGCAGCCAGGACATTTAGACTGTGCTGTCTTTCAGATCGCGTCATTTCTTCACATCCTTCACTGACTGGCTGTATTCCAGTGTGATTTTACGCTTCTTGTCCGACCGTTGAACCCTGTCTTGGTTTTGCCCCAAGTCTTTCACCCCAGTCTTAGGTCTTATTAGTTTGTATTGCTCCATAAGGCTGGCTTAATTGTAATTTTTTTAATCACAAATACTCTCTGTGCTTTCTTTTGCCCATCTACTCTTTCACAGAGCAGTTCAAGCAGTCAGCAGAGACTTTGCTGTTACAGCTTTCTTTCAGTTTTGTGTTCACTACAGGAAGTCTCATACACAAAGATGGGCAGTGAACTAGTCAATATATACATAAAAGATCTTAAACACACTCTGGCATTGTACAAGTGGAACTTGAGCCATAGCTCTAGGGTACTTCTCACTTCTCCACCACTTCCTTTTCATCTCTGCAGCTCAAAGTGCTGCCTTGCTCTGTGGGATGCTCAAAGCAGAGATTTTCATGAGGACATGAGGAAGGCAAGCTATCAAAAAAGAGGCAGAAGTATTAGTGGCATGGCTGGAATACTTGAATAACTTTGTGTAATTGGTCTTCAAAATCCAGACAAAATATTTAATCCCTTATTTAATCACATCCCTTTAAAAAACATTTCTGAAGTCCCCAAGGTTGAGAACATGGTCACATCAACACTTTTAATCTTATCACAACGACTTCAAACACTATGGACTATGCCAGCATTGGCACTGCAATACCAAAAAAAAAAAAAAAAAAAAGCATTTGCACAACCTATCAGTTAGCCAGTTCTGTTCTACACTGCACTAGACTACAAGTCTACACCTGGGCAGCCAATGCATCTCTGCTGAAGGGAATCGCGGCTTTTTATGTAATGTCTACTTGTTCTCATGCATTCAACTTGTGTCAAAAAAAAAGTCTTGAAGATGGACAAAAGCAAGAAAACAAATAAATAGCAGGTAAAGTTCCTGCCTTTGAATTCAAGCCTGACTTGGCTAGTGACTTTATATTTGGCTTCCAGCAAAATACAACACTATGCTTGTTCCAAAAATTGTTATTTGCAAAGTGGAGTTAATGCAAATTTCTTAGTCCATTGCCAAGCTGTGAAAAACATGTTTTGTTGCTGTAATGATGATGATGATAGTAGTATATTTAAGGAAGAAATCATGGAAATCTTCATAGCACTTGACGTTTATTTTTTGTTATTGTTATGGAAGCAAAAAATACCACTTTCTTTATTTGGAATTATTTTGATTAAACTGAGATGGAATTTTAGAGGGCAACAGTGCAATTCAGCACTTCTGTATGTAGTGTAGTGCCACTAGAAAATTCCAGAGGTGTTATGCTCATTTCAAAGGGCTAATATTTTTTCTGTACATTCTAAAGAGTGACTAAAAGTGCATGTAAGATCTCCTTTGCTTTTTCAAGAAATGTGAAAATCACATCCCTTAAAGTTTTCTAAATCATAGTCCTAAGAGTGGTTGATGGCTCTTTCCTTCATTTGCCACAACCATAATTAGTTTATTGACTAGAATAATGTCACTGGTGAATGCCTTATAATTTCTTCTAATTAGAAGAATTTAGTTAACAATGGAAATAATTAATCTCCTTTAAAGAAATGACTGCAAAATAAGAAGTTGCTTTCTCGTGAATTGTAAAAAGGGAAAAAAAAAATTACAGGCTCTAAAGTAAAGCTAGAAGGCAAGGGGGAATGCTGTCTTCCTCTTTGTTTTTTAAGATTACTGTCTTTTGTTTACAAATGATTTTTGCCAACTCTCTGGAAAAAACATCAATCAGACTATTTGCATTTTGGGTAAGAATCAAGCTAAAAGCATTCGTTCAGCCTGATCTGGTAAAATCAATGGGAGTAGAAAGTGCTTAGGAAATAAGTTACACCTCTCATGTGTCAGTTTGGCTTCTGAAGCTCCATATGCTTAGCAAATTAGTTAAAGGCTAAATTCCTGATTCAAAGCTATTTTTAAAAGGTTGCCACAGAATCAAGAAGAGTTTGCATCCCACTTTAAGACCAACACCCTTATTTAAGCCTAATGCATTCAGCTTACTCTTTTGGGTAGCTACAGTGGTGTTCAGGATGAAGAGTGATTCAAGCTGCATAACCAGGCTGGGGGTGCAGGACTATTCTGGAGTTGGACTAACTGGTTCTAGACAAAAGAAAAATTAACTACAAAATGTCTATGTCCTGATCAGATTTAAAATTATTCTCCCATTTCTTTTATAATGATGCAGGCGCAGCTGCTCTTTTAGGCTTCCTTGGGTTGGTATGTGAGATAGCTGGCCTGTTACAAGGCAAGATATGATTGAACTAATTCTAGTCTAGCTGAATGAAGTAAGTGTTAGACATTTCATTATCAGACTTCTTTTGTTCAAAGGCAAATTGGGTTGATTTGTGCAGTCTAGATTTCAGGTTTGTAGGTACAGAAAAATGCGAATCAGATTTGGCAAAACCAAGAAGTCCTATCTCATGAAAACTTTTTATTCCAGAAGTTGAGGAGTACTGGAGACTCATGAATCTGCTAGACATTTCACTGCTTCCAGGAGCTACCTTGTCTGCAGAAGGGGCAACTATATCAGTATAAAATTCTAAAATTAGAGAAGAGTTCAGACTGGTTGCTTTTCTCAGGACTGAGAATGCAGGAAGCTGTCCTTCTGTAGATCAGACAGAAATACAAGTGGATGCTTCCACCAAATTAAAAAATTGTTTGGTTTTTTTTATTTTTTTTTTCTCCACAAACTTTTTCTTTTAATTAGAATTGCAAATGGGGGAAAAAAACACTCTTAAAAGGCAATACTCACAGGTAGCACTATCCCTGAGTCCTTTTTCATGATGAAAGTCTAGTTTCCATGTTTGGACCAAGTCCTTTTCTATATTCGCAGTGATAACATGAACCATTCCGACCTCAATTCATCAGTTAATGGGGCTGTACAGTAAAGGGAAACTCTCCGACAGAGAACAATGCTACAACCACTGTTTGTGATGTGCAATGCTATGGCTTATTCTCTGTTGTCAAGCAGAGAAGGGGATGAACTCTTCATCTCATCTGTAGGAAGCAGGGTGCTTAGAAGCCTCTGGTAAATCGTTTATTTTGATAAGCTCACTTGCATTTGAGCCTGCAGCACTTGATATTCTTCACTAACTCCCTTACCAAACACCGTTGAGGCTGTGAGTGAATTGCCATTCGTATATTTCAAGTGATGTGTTTCTGCACTTGTTTAGCATCTGCCATCAAAGATCTCAAAATACTATAGAAACTTTAATGAGTAAGGTTTCACAACACTCCTGGGACACGCAGAAGTACTGTTAACCCGATTTAATAGATAAGGAAAGCAAGATCCAGAGAAATAAGTAGATGCATATTTAGACTTCTGGCTCCACCTGCATATATATTTTGCAAACTTTTGTTCATACATGAATAAAATATTCAATACCCCTAAAAATACAAATTGAAAGTTGTGTTTACATGTTCCTTTGGGAAAAAAGGATTTTGTGAGTGTACATATCAGTATGAAGGCATTCAGAAATGTTCCAAATTTTTGAGTAGGTGTAAAGGTATTTGCAAAACGAAACAAAAAACCCTGAGTGCACTCAAAGATTCATTTTTTCTATGCATACCTGGAAACCGATTTGGGGCCAACAGCTGTCACACAACTGTGAGAAACATGGACATATGTTCTGCAAGGGAATAGGGCTCACTGGGAGAAACTGCAATGACTTGTGACTTGATTTTTAAGTGTCTCTTGCTGTGGTCAAGGCTCTTTAGAAAATTACTATTCTAGTTAGCCACTGAGATTTTTATGGCACTGAAACGTACACTATGTTGAATTATTGGAGCAATATTTTTCCCTTAAAGAGTCACCTGTGAGTATCCTGGGGACACTAAGTCTTTCCATTTTCGCACTCCTGACCCTCCAGGTTTGCTGAAAAGCCCTGGGAGCTGCCCTGCCCTCCTCCTGGCTGGGGACCTCGGGAAGTGCCTTTGAAGTCAATCAGTACCATTCCTAAAATCAACAGCAGGGGATGCTATGGGGTAAAAAAAACCCAAATAATCCTCCTTCCTTCCCCCCAGCCAGGCCTCTCCAGGTGAGACCACGGCACTTGCCACTTTTACGAGCAGGAACTCAGCACCAAAATCAAAGCAGTTGTGTTTTGGGTGAACACAAGCACTAATTAAAGGACCATCCAGGTCACTGTTGAATAATTATTTTCTGCTTTTATTTTCAAATTGGAAATGATAAGTTTATTTAATTCCACTTCAAAAAGTGATCTGCAGGAGCCAGGTGACAAGCAATTTGATTGGATTGTTTCTGATCTTCCAAATAGAAAGATTTGAAAAGTTCAGCATCATGGCAAAACAGATATTTTCCACGGTTGTTGCAGTTAATTAGTTCAGACTGAGGGAGACACATCACATAAGAAAGACCTTCCTCTGGGCATTTACCAAATGTCTGGAAACTGTAAACTGACTGTATCTGAGAAGCGAGGACCACATTTAAAAGAAAATCACTGTTGACAGATTCCCAGAAAAATAATCTTCTGAAAATCTAAGATAATTAGTTATTAGAGTCTACATATTTATGAGTGATTTGGGGTAGGAGAACATGCTCCTTTATCAAGCTCTCATTACTGAAATCTAATTCATCTGGATCACTACCAGGGTTTCTGAATGTTTCACTGTTCCTTATCATAATCGGAGATGTGATAAGGCTGTTGTAATCCTGAAAAATCTCTGATAGTGGTGTTTGCAGCTATGCCTGGCAGATAAGGGTAATCAAATGCCAGGTTTCAGGGCATAAACTAATTGCCTGCAGAGGCTGGAAGGAATTGTTTCCTTTCAGTGCTGTACTGCGACAATTATCAAGGTATGTAATGCATCTTGGAGTGGGATGGTGTCCTAGAATTAAACTTTTCTCTGAAATTTTATTTATTTGCCATTTATTTATTGCCATCTGGCAGGGCACCAGACCTACTGGACCATGTAACTAACTTGGTATAGCAAATCTTACGGGAAAGTAATTCTATTCAGACATGCAATACAATGTTAATCCTTAGATTTTGACAGCAGACAATATGTTCTGACAAAGACTGTCTTATTAACTCTGCTAATAAATGTGTCTGTGCTGAAAATGAAAAATAGATTACCTCGATACTTGAACTACTGTTAGAGAAGAAATACACATTTAATGCATGCATAGGAAGCGACATGTCCTTTATGAATGATGAGGTGGGTTTTTTTGCACTGATTTCATGTTGCGTGCCGTGCATGGATGCCACATACTCGTGATGACTGGGAAAAACTATACTGTTCCCTTTACCAGATGACTTCCCTGTAAATATTTTTAAGTCACATCTGCATGGTTAAAAATGTCATACCCCAGCATTTAAATGGATAATACATCCCCTCAATCAAATGTGTTCCTGATATAGGTCCAGTGATAGCAATGCAGTTTAATCAGCCATGCATTTGGATAGCTGATTCATTCCAGAAGATAAGGAAAGAGAGGAAAATTAGCATGCAGAGTCCTTTTAGATTAGTTGAATCTTGTCACCTTAGAAAACCCCCAAGGCCCAAAAGCCAGTAACAGTAGAATGGCGAAGATTTCTGTCCTGCCGTGCTTCTCTTAAGCAGCCATTGATTTACATGCTGATCAAACTTTAGTGCTCCTGTTGCTGCTGACATAATTTTTTCTTACCAATTGGCTGTGAATCTCTCCAGAGTTTATGAAATAGTGGCCATAGACTAATATACACAGTGTCTTAAATTCCTGTAGTGCCGATTCTTAACTAGGCTGAAGTCATTGCTCTGGAAAGAAAATTAGAGCATTTGCTGACTGCCATTAAGAAAACTGGTTGTGGTCTGATCTGGCTGATGTGTATTTTCTCTGGTTTATAATAGGCATGGTAGCAGGATTAAGGCAAACAGAAAAAAAGTGTTGTTTTATCATAGCATGTAAAAATGCGCTATTTTATATTTGAGATAGAACTTATTGCAATGTATTGTGTATAACAGGCCTTTGGATGGGCTCATTGGTGATTTTTAAATCCAAGGGCCTGACTGTGGCTCCCTGGGGAAGAAATTCCCAGATGAAAAAAATTTTCCCCTGCTGAGTGGGTGCTCGAGATGACACATGGATCAGCAGCTGCCCAGGGCCCATCTCTGTCCTTCCTGCCCAGCTGGCAGAGAGCAGCTGCTGGGGAGAAAGGGGTGGAAGAAGAGGAGAAAGAACCTCTCAGGTTGGTGTCTGCTGCCATTCATCCATCGACAACGAAAGGAGGGAAAGGGAGAGGAAGAAGAATATAAACAAGTAAAAAGAAAGTTTGTGATGGATGATAGTCTTGGAGCAGAATTTAAACAATATCATATCAAATATATGTTTACTCCAATTAACTTTGTGGCAGGCATATTCAAGTAGATTTAAGTACAGCTCTTAATTGATGTACTTTGCAGGGCATGGTAGGTGTTTGATCATTTTAGATAACAGAACAGCAGAAGGGAAAACTAAATTGATAGAATGCAGAGAGAGAAGATGAAAGCTACATGTGGCATAGAACAATAAACTATTATTACAAATGTAGTAATTAGACCACATCTATTCTTTTTTTTTTTCCTGTCTTACAGTATTTTAATTATTTATTGTAATTGGCTGTTGCAGCAGCATTCCACAAAATGATACAGACTGAAGCCTGATGCTAACTCCAGTGCTGATATTTTCTGGTGCTGGATGGGAGACCAGATGAGGGCTGGAAGGCTGTCTCATGAGGGTCGTTCCTCAGCAAGGACCGGAAGACCCCAGTGCAGCAAAGATCTTTGCTAGTTGCATGCCTAGCCTGGCAATCACAAAGTATGTGCTCGCTTTAAATGCATACTTATGTGCTATTGACTTTGAGTAACTCAAGGTTAAACACGTGCTAAGGGCTTTGCTTTTCATGCTGAGTCTGAACCAGGAGGGAGCCCTGACAGGTTCGTTTGTTTTGTTACCAGCTCGCACCGTTCCCCTTTCTTCACTGTGTTATTATTTAGGCCAGCAATGATCAGAACTGCCACACTTTCAAGCGGCGATGTGAAGTTCCTTAGGACAGCTCATTACAAACAAGACATGCTCTCACGTGCCTAGAAAATAAAGCCTCTGGATTTGCATTTTCCAGAAGGCTGTTTGCTACAAAAATTTGAAGCAATCCACAGACCTTGCCTGTTTATACTTACTGAGGACATTAATTGTCTCCAATCATTGTTAGAGCATCTGTTTCACATTTTGACAAGTGCACTTATCTCCTTCTTCGCGCTTACCCCTCCCTTTCACATTCCTCAACTAAAGATAATGAATAAATTACAGAGAGATGACAAACGTGTTGATAATCAAGATAAAAAACAAATGAACTGGAAGTGGCTATGTTTCTACACAAAGCTGTAAATTGCTTTATTTTCTTGTTCGGTGAAACTTCTGGCTTGACATCTAAAAATACCAAAACATGAGAAAATTATTAGAAGTGTTCTAAGAGAGAGGGCTTTCTGTAGCAAAGCCTTCAAGGTCTCTCACCTTGTTGGGGAGAAGATGAGGATGCAGGAAGGAATTGTGAAGGGCTAAAAATAACATGAGAACCTGGGCAGCTGGAAAGTCAGAATGGTGAGGAGGGAGTTAAAGAGTTTAATTAGGATTTAATGAGTGAATTATATGCTTGTGAAAGCAAAGGGCTGGACAGAGGCAGAAGACAGAAGGCACAGCAGAAGCCTTTTTTTTTTTCCATCTTCCTCGGCAGTCCGAACTGCTTGTGCTAGACCCCAGGCATTTTACAGCCCATTCGCCAAAACAGCTTTTCTAGACCAGCTTTGCGCTAAATGCTTCCATTTGCTCTTCCTGTTGCGCACAAGGCAATGAGAGGGGCAGCCTGCACCGCTGCTCTGTGCCCATGGGTGCCATACTGCGCCTGTACTGCAATGGGCAGTGCCCGTGGCCTTCCAGCCCCTGTCATGCTTCCTCCAGTAAACCCACATTTGCTCGTTGCTTGAAGCACATCAGGTTGTGTTATCCTTCACACTCCTGATGTTTAACGGACTAGAGTACTCCTCACTTTCTGCATTCTCTGCTCTTCCATCCACAGGGGCTGCCCACAGCCTAGGCAGTGCAATTCTCCCCTTATCTATGGCTTTACTCTTCTCATCAGCAACTGAATCTGCTAAAAATTCCTCTAAACTTAAAAAACTGCTATATTACTTCAGTTTCATGCCTGTCTAGGACAGGAGTGTGACAGCACGGCAGAAGAAAGAACTTCCTATGTGTGGTAAGACCATCCTTGGCACCTTTAAATTGGAATAAATTCAGGCTCTTCAGCAAAATTATGGTGGTTTATATGGTTTTTAATGTGATTGCTTAAGAATGTGTTGAAAATTTGCAAAGTGATATTAAGATTCCCAGCCTCTGCATTTTAATCACTATGTCTCTTGAGCTGAAATGGATGCACTATACAGCTAAATAATTAAATTATGTTAAATTAAATTAAACATTATTTATCTAAAATTTGGCACAATAACTTTTGCCAGAATATGAAAGGCTGTGAAGTGGGTTAACCTAATTCATCTTTTGGCTTTAAAAATTTCATGAACTTATGGCATTTTTGTTCATTAAAATTCAAAACTGGATAAATATAGAATAACTTTAGCTCACTGTATTTTTATTTTTGGAGAAGACTGATACATGTGTGGAAAACAATCCCTCCATAAAGAAATTGTACTGTTATTCCAATACAAGTACTTTTTCCTTCAATGTAATAATTACTTGGGGTGGGCACACCGATGGGGATGATTATAAGTAGCATTTTTCAGCATTGCGCCATTTTAAAAGACCATTGCCAAGCTGCTGGGGGTTATACTTCTAAGTATAATCAACCTCATTACACAGATGAGTAAACTCAGGAGACGATGAAGTAAGTGCTCCCTTACAGCCGAAAAAGTCACAGAAAGAATTCATCTGGGGACTTTACAACTCCAAATGAAACATTTTCTTCCAGGCTTAGAATAGGTTAATTAACTTTCAAGTTCATTAGTAACTCAAGTCTATAATTTGAAGGCTGTTCAGTTGCTAGTATGACATCAGTGAATGGTTTCTCTCTGGTTCCCACTGAACTTGTTTCTGCAGCGCAGAGAAGGAGCCTTGCTGTTGGCAGGCACAGCCCCCCTGAAGACCTCTGCAGACGTCTTTTCCTTCTTGTCTGGACTGTAATTGTTGTCATCCTGGGACCACAGGCTTCTGCCTTTGGCTTAGGGGACATTTTAACAAGTCAAATATAGAAGCTAAAAGATTCCACCAGTTTTCACCAGTGCAGGCTTCCCTCTGCCCCAGACCACCTCTCCTTCAAGCAGTGTTTTTCAGAATTGGCAGTTCATTTCATTCAATGCCTTTCAGATTTTAAAAGACAACTCTTTCCTGTGTCCTGGTTTGGCCAGGACAGGGTTAATTTGGTGCAGCCAGGCTATCCTATACCATACTGACATCATGCCCCGGGGCAAGTTCTGGTTCCAGGGGGTGACTCGGGGTCTGTGATCGATCCACTCAGGAATATCTTTTTGTCTGTGCAGTATCGCTTATTTGTAGATTTCTTTCTTACTGTTGTTATTGCTGTTGTTACTGCAATTGTTTCTTACGTGTTTCTGTATTAAACTCCCCTTATCTCAACTCAAAAAAGGCATTTTGAAACTCTCTTCTCTGTCCACGGTGGGGAGGCAGCGGCAGTGGCCACATGGCAGCTGTGTGGCTCAGCTGCCAGTGGGGACTGAACCACCGTGGCTTTACTAAACCGCCACACTCTGGAAGTCTTTGGTGGGGACAGAGCTCTCAGTAATAGCTTTCTTCCACATTGTTAAGAGAATAGAAATGTAGACTTTATTATAAACACATGGTAGCTCCTCAAGAGATCTATATGTTGTTCTTTGTCCTGTTGGCATTGCTTGAGAGCATTCCTGCCTGGAATGGAGACAGTGCATCACTACACTGGGTCTTGGGAGATGTGTCCCAGTTGGAGCTAGAACAGAACTAATTCTATTTAGTGATTTTACTTTTCCACTAAGTCTTTTCTAAGTAACTGCACTTTTTGAAGTTAACGGTGTATTTTTGCTAATAGTGTCTGCTTCTAGAAGTGATAATGCTCCATGTTTCTAGTTACTACTAAGGACTGGTGTGCAGAAAGTCTCTTGCTTATTCTTGTTCCTGTAGAAATGAAGGTCACTGCTAAATCTTGTGTGCTACATTGGGGTGCCATTAAGTAAAAGATCACACCTGAATGGAGGAGCAGACTAAAATGACCAACAAGATATTCCATATACTTTATAGTCAGTATAAAGCTGAGGGATGACAAGCTTTAAGACCTCTTCTTCAATGACCGAGGAGGACGCTGTCCATTCTGCTATCAATCCCAGTCTGTGTGTTCCTGTATCCAGTTACAGAACCTAGCTCCCGAATCTGGTCCCAGTCTGCTGCTGGGTCCAGTCTGAGGCTTCCCCAGCACCTGCTCCACAGCAGCAGTGATGATGGTGATGTAATTGTCATCAGAGGGGGAGTTGGGGGGGTGCGTAGGTTCGATATTGATTTAATATATATTTGTATACATTTCATTTTATTATTATTATTTGTTTTGCTAAAGCAGTTTTAGTTTTCTTTTCTGATCTCTCGGTCTCCCTTATTTCCTTTCTCTTCCTGTTTGGGAAGGGAGA
>JAVSBS010027851.1:0-22753 GCA_033124195.1 Coracias cyanogaster | reverse complement strand
CATCAGGGGAGGTTTAGTTTGGATATTAGGAAGAAATTCTTCACTGAGAGGGTAGTTAGGCACTGGAAGAGTCTGCCCAGGGGAGGTTTAGTTTGGATATTAGGAAGAAATTCTTCACTGAGAGGGTAGTTAGGCACTGGAACAGTCTGCCCAGGGGGAGGTGGTTGAGTGACAACTCATTCTGCTGATACGTTATGATTGAACCTCTCTACCCTCAAACTGCAAATACGTGTTCCCACGGATCCTCTTTTGCCATCTCTGACATTTCTCTAGCCATGTTATGAACTGATTCAGGAACCTAAAATGAAGAAAATTAAAGCACAAAAATAAAAAGAGTTTTATTCTGGTGACTTGATGAACAATCTCACTGTAGGGCTGTATGACTGATGGTGGTGGTCTAAAGGAGGAGTAAGAACACGTAGTTGGGAGCAGGGAGTGATGTGAATAGGGTGTCCTTTTGAAGGTAGCTGATTGTTATATTGGCTTAGCTGTACTGTCCAGCTGCACCTTTACCAGTTTTTTCCTGGGATTGAGAATACCAGAAGTAGGGGATTGCTTGGAAAGCTGTGCATGAGCTGAACTAAGAAACTAAAAAGAAAGGCAGCAAAGAAGTTGAAGATGCAGATGTAAATGCAATTCTGTGGGAGGGCAGGCATCCTCCTTAGGCACAGGTATGATAGGAGAGGCAGAGTTGGAAGTCATGAGCAAGACAAAGAAAATCAGAATATAAGCCCCCAAATGCCTTTCCTTTTTTTTTTTTTTTTTTAAAACTGTGTTTTGAGAAATAGAAGCTGTTGTGCTTACTGCGTAAGTAAACATCCTTCTCTCAAAGAATATTTTGTATCATTCATTTCCTATAACGTAAACAATCCCAAGTTCTGGGTAACTGCTTAAACCAAAGTGTTTGTAAGACTGTTGTCATAATCTCAAAAACATCAGGCTGCATTGGTCATCTACTTTCTTGGTGTTGTTACTGAGTAGAAAAAGGTTTATTTTAGAGACAGTATGTCTCAAGCAGGGAAAGTCTGCCGCAGAAAAACTGTACTGCAAGTCAGTGGTAAGCACTTAGTGTTACCAAGGGAGACTTTATCATTATAGCAATTATAAATCATGTTAAACAAAAGCAGCAGTAGTTATGGTTTTATTTGTGGGAATCAAGACATACAGTTATGAAGAAAAATGAGAGAGGGCTTGGATGGTTCATAATGGATGATGCCAAATTCATAATATATGTATATAAAAAAATGGTTGTTATACCTCACTGTCACTGCAGCCCTCACATGCCAAGCCAGAAATAAAGATACAGGTAAACATAGCATCTGCCCAGCTGTGCACAGCTGTAGAGAGCTATCAAAACCCAGCTGCATCTTAGTGATTCTCTCTGAAATCTTTCACTACAGCCTGTATTGACATCTCTTTTGACAACTGCCTAATCTCTTACAAGTTGTTGGTAAATGCTGCTTTATATCATCTTGTCACAGATTGTCAGGGGGGAAAACAAGCTTATTTTTCAAAGTCTAGTTCAGGCATGGTTTATCCCTGAAGTCTCCTATGTAGATTTGCTCCTCTCTCTTAGATCACAAAGCAACCAACAATGGAGAGACCTCACTTATGTTTCAAATCCAGAGATTTAATCTTGTCTAAGTAAATCAAATCTAGCCTACAACATTTCCATTAGATCCCATAGTTGACATTTAGACACCAACATGAATTTTAATTGTCATTTAGATACTTTCCTTCTTTCATTTTCATTACCAATATTGGAAGTCACAGAGCACAAATATATGTCCAGAACCTTGAATAATCCGAAAGAGGATTGGGATTTGGATTATGGTTCATTTTAGATTACTAGGTCCAGGCAAGTTACTGAATCAAATTCTGAATTTCTAACCATTTAAATTTGAAATATGTCATATCCAGGATTTTTGTTTTAATAGCTGTGTATTGCCTAATTCCCCAGGCACATAGTAGCTTCCTACGCTACCCTCTCTTCCCTAAATAATATCCCCCTTTTATCACTAGGTACCAGATAAATTTTTGTGTCAGCATCTCTTGTTAAATAATGTAAGTAGATTAGAAGTTGTTCCCAGCTGTACTTTATTTCACTATACTTATCTCTTCACTATTTCAGATGCAAAAAGGGTTTTCTCTACCAGAAAATATCTGCCTTTTCTTCATTGTGCCAAGCTAGTATCATCTCTCCTTAAAAAAATCTCATCTTGCTTACGTGCATATAGGCACAGCGCAGTATTTAAAAGGAAAAAAATCAGTTTAGG
This sequence comes from Coracias cyanogaster, assembly GCA_033124195.1. Lineage (NCBI taxonomy): Eukaryota > Metazoa > Chordata > Aves > Coraciiformes > Coraciidae > Coracias > Coracias cyanogaster. The sequence continues at coordinate 20,477 of JAVSBS010027851.1, read as the reverse complement.
ACATGCCTTATCACATTTGTCAGAAAGCTTTGGGATTTTTTTTCTCAGCTGTCCTGCCTTGATGATTTCTCATCCAAATATACTTCTTCACTGCAGGAATGGAGTGCAGAGTTACTTACCACGTTCCAGTCTGTAGTGATTCTAACATGCACTAGAATGTCAAAATCCTGCTAGCTTTTTCTGTTCAGTGGGATTCTGAGGAAAGAAAAAACAAAAAAGTCCCAAAATCTCCTATGATATACTTAGAAAGACTAGTTTACAAAGTGACAAAACATTCTAAGTAAAAAAAAAATACGTATAATATTAGCTAATAATTAATAACTCTGTATCCTTACACATGATGTACCAGAAGTTGGTGGTGGAAAAGGTCCCTTTTCTCTGTCTGATCTCATCACTGAATAAATGAGGTTTATTACTTTCCCAGCTCTTAGAGCAGAGCATCAGCGCAAACATGGTATTTATACCATTATTGTTGTAGGTCCAGAACTTCTGGTTCTTTCACATTGGCAGAGCTTTGTAACAACAGAGAAGCAATAGCAGGGATTGCAGATGTATATGTAACCCTGGAGACTACCTGGAGCCAGTAGTTAATTTGCTTCTACTGGTACTCTACATTTTAACACAATAATCAGATTCAGCTCTAATTCAGACATGCTGACAGACATGGGAGTGGCTGGAGTCAGAAACAGAAACGTGTCCTCTGCACCCTTGTAGTTAATCCAGTCAGTGTTTGGATTTTTAGGAGCTTTAAAACTGAGTTGTTAATAACCCTTCTGGCCTGAAAATGTCATTTAGAGTCTTGGAAGGAGAACAGAACAACTCCCCAAACCTCAAACATTATGAATCTGTTCTTTTAAAGTGCTTTTTCTCATGTGTCTGTCAGTTTGTTTGTTTTTATGGTTTCTTAATGATACAGTATACTGAAAAAGTAGAGGATTGGTCAGATTTTAGTAAGTGAGACCATTAACAAAATCCCTTTATAGGAAGCAAAAGTTTATAAGGAGAAGCTTGACTCATTCAAGTCAAGTAGGAAACTGGTACTGTCCTTTTGATTCTCTGTAGTATAGTTTTCCTCACTGGAGAAAGATCCAAACCAGAGCTCCAGCCCTTGCTTTCTTCGCTCTGTGGGACCACTGAGTGTAAAACCACATTGTGGCACAGAATTTTATGCTTTATGCAGAGAATTTTGTTAATGCAGAAGAGTAAAATTTACAGTTACTTAAAGCTAATTGGTGTATTTGAAAAATTTGTTAGGAAATTTCTCATGTGCTTGTTTGAACAGAGTAAAAGCAATATAAAGAGCAGGAGGAACTGTATTGTTTTTAAAACACTGATTAGTATGTATTTTAGCCTTAAAAAAACAACTGTGAGGAAAGATAAGAAGGATAAAGGAAAAGTTCTGTCAAGGTATCGGAAATGATGTTGATGTTTGTTTTCTGTAGTCACAAAACCTAAGCTAATTCTGAGTCTTCAGAAAAGAAAAATTAATTGGAAAATGCTAAAGCAAATTCAATTTTTCTGTAGTAATCGGTGCATCTATATCACACACACAAAAAGCAGTCATCCCTGAAACTGCTGTGATGCCATAAATTGTCTGTCTTTAAGATCTAACACAAACACGCTTTCTGAATCCTTCTCATCCATATAAAATAATAGGATATGATGTGGTCATGAAAAAAACATTGTCTTACTTTTGAAAGTGGAGCACATGTGGAGTAGAGTTTTAGCTTCCAATTTTGCAGCACTGACAACATTTTCTAGATCTTTAAAAAGCTTTAGTTAATTCATCTTCAACCTCAAGGAGAGATTGAAGTTTATTCTTATCTGGTCTGAACTAGCCCTCCTATTTCCATTGGAAGACAATAAATCTGAACTTCTTATCTTTTGCTTTTATATGTTCAATTATTTAACAAAAATTCCCTTGTGATTGAAAAGCGAGAAGTGTGTTTCCACCTCAGACTAGAGCAGCTCCAATTAAAAACATAAACTGTTGCAGTCACTCAGGAACAGCAACTGACTTGGGAAATTTCTGTGGCTGTCACAATATTTCATGTAACTTTGCTTTTTCAGTTTAAGTCCACTAGTGATACAGTTACATAGAAAGATTTAACCTCTGTCAGAAGGACTTATACTAGGTGTCTCCTTTCACTCATGTAAGGAGCTGACTTATATTGCACAAGAAGGAGGATGGGTTGTATGATGAGGTCTTTTTGTCTGAATAAATGCTTTTCAGCATCTGACTGAAATAATGGTCCCATTGATGGGCTTATGCAACTCCATCTCCTCTCTTGTCTGAAAATGCTCATTGCCCAATAATAAAATACATTTTTCATGCTGGGAAATGCAGGGGTGTATCCTGGCAGCCCAGAGCCTGGAGCTGACTGTGTTGGAATGGCAGGGATAGGGGGCAGATTTAGATCAGGTACCTGTTTCTTACTTTCCAATTATAATCATCATAATCAAGTTCAGTTTACAGATTTTGGAAGATAATATTTTAGCCATGTATTTTATTACATTTCTTAGTTATCTGAAAGCTTAAAATATAGCTACCTGAAATCTTTATATAATCTCGATCAAAATCCAACAACCATACAAATTTAAGCTTGGTGAGGCTGGGTGATTGAACAACAGCAAAGCAGAAAGTATGCAGCACAGAAAATTTTCTGATTCTAGCTTCATGAATATTTTGTTTATTATACTGAAGACCAAGAGGAAAATGATATTTACAAATTATGAAGCATAATTTAAAATGTTCATTTGACATCTGCTCTGCTGATCTTCCAAACACCGCATCTCTAAAATGTCCTGTGTGAATGCATTAAGCCATGTATTGGCCTTTCCTAGTTTCCATAACTTGAGCAATTTACCTCCACAATTAGGCACTGGCAGATTGTTTCTACAAACTGAAATGCATTTTGACTAGTTATATCAGGATAAAACTTTGTAGGGAATTGCATATTTCAGCCTGTCAAAATGGATAGGATATTTCTAGGGTATACAATTAGGCCAAAGGAAATAAAAAACAGTACATAAATCACTACACCTGAAATGCTTTTAAAATACAGCAGTGCTTTCTAATACTAGGATTAACTACATCTAAAACTTAAATGGGAATCCACCTTTAACTAATAGTAGTAATATGGTGTATTACATGACACTGATTATTCAATTAGTTCTAAGTACTGTCTTAGTACCAGATCAAATTCTGGCCTGTCTGTATTCTTTCCATATTGCATAGTTCAGGCATGATCAGTATCAAGACTATTAATTGAATGTAATGAAGAAATGAAAATGCCAATTATTTGTATTATCTAGGTCTAATTAAGGATTTTGAATTCCTGCTTTCTCCTCCTTTCCTCTGATTCCAGTCATCTAACATTTTGGTTTAAGCTAAGGTCTTGACTATTACAGACATATGGAGAAAAAAGATGTAGTATGACACCATCAATTTACAACAGCATTCCTGTGCTAGCAGACAGAAGAAAGCAAAGGCTTTGCGTAAGATTTCATATGAGCAGAAATGAATACTTCATTTAAGAGATGGAATAAAATATTAAACCATACCAGAGAGATCATGATGAAATTATTGTGAAATTATATAGACTACAGTCAGTAGAAATGGAGACAAAATATGTCTAGTCAAATATTAATGATTTGAGAATTTCATATTACATTTAGAAAACAAAAAAAGTTTTCTGTAGATATTTTCTTATATGGGATTTTCATTTTACCAGGAATTAGACACCATGCTTTCTCCTTGTGCTGTTGTATAATGCATTCTGGAATTCAGGTTTGCATTTCAAGGAGGTTAATACCTCTTCTGTAAGGTTTTTCAGCATGAAAGGTCCTACTGCCTTGGCCATCTCACTGATGTTGGCAGGCAGTTATATAGGTGTCATATCATTTTTTAGAAAAATTAGTATTTTATTATTGGCATGGATTGCACTAAATCAAACCGAGTGGTCAGTAAACTGCATAGTGTAAACCTGTTCTTCCTCTCTTAGAAGCTTCATAAGAAATACATAATCTCCTTTCTCATCTAAAGCACTCCCTGCTGAAAAGAAAATGTGGCATCTGGATAGGGACAGACAACTTTCCAACAGCTACTGCTTAGAAAAGTTTTGTGTGCTTAGAATCCAGGAGACAGGATAAAACAGGGTTACTGAGAAAGTGTCACCATGTATCACCTTGGACAAACACTGGTCAAGCAAAAGCCTAGAGAGAGTGAATGCAGGTTGAAACAGACAGTGTGCTGGAAAATGTTTTGATTCATCTGATTTTCATGTGAATGAGGTTTGTACATCTTTGTGCTTATGCTTGGAAGCCTGAATTCATTGATAGCATTTTCATTTAATATCTTCTGTATCCAGAACTAAGTGATAGCAACATATGTTTATCAAGAAGTATAACCCAGCTTCTCAAATGCATGTCTGGTCCTGAAGTTGAGAGCCATCTTGCTGACAGAGAAGAAAAATTTGGAGAAATCAGAGCTGCATGATCGTATCATTCCAAACGGGCTTGTAGTTCTTCATGAAACGTAACCTTGTCACATAATATGGAGTGAGCTCTGGCCTGCACTAGCTAATATTGTCTTCTATGTTTAGGGTTAGCTACAGTGCATTCACAGACCTATCACATTCTGTAAATAGTGTCAAGCAGTCAGGCACCATTAGGGGCAGCATTAATTGGATCAAGTCTGGTGTACAGGTTATAAAATCTGACCTTCTATCAGATCCACAACACCCAAGATCAATAGCTGTGTTGAGAGGGTAAATCTGTAGAGAGAATCCTTTAGATAATCACATGGAAGAGAAATTGCCCAAGGTTCAGTATCTGTCTGTCCCAAGATCAGCCTTCTGCTGTCTTAAAATCTTTAGATACAGCTTTACCTACAAACTATGTTGAGAGTGTTGAAGGATTTCTTTACGCCAACAGAGCAGCGTTGAGAAATGATAATCTACTAAAGGAGTGTTATAAACAATATTAATATCTATGAGCTTGGTATTTCATGTACATTTCTGGACAACTCTAAATATGAAAGAACATGCAATTTTAAAATGGTCTATAAAATTTTTTACTACAGTGATTTTGCTATGTTAATTCTCCTCTCCTCCTTAATGTCATAAAATTTAATGTTCATGTAGGCTCTTTCTTCATATTTCATGAATACACTGTGTATTTGGACAATAAAAGCATTCTGCAGACTCAATCACAATAAACACAATATCATATGAAAAAAAATTCCAGACACAGCAAGTCATAACACAGATGCATTAATTTGGTTAGCCTGATTAACAAGGGCCTGCTTTGATGTGCTACAATGGTGAAGGGAGTCATCAGGTTGGTACTGTGGGATAGTCTGGCATCCACTAGAATTTGACAAAACGGCCATTGTTGAAACTTCGTACAAAGAACTCACAAAGCCTTTGCTCTCTTATCTACTTTTTTTTTTTAATATAAATACATGAATGGGAAAAACAGCCTAGACACAGTACTGCAAAGTGAAATAAGAAACACATGGGTGATGCGTAGACAGGAAGGAATCTGCTCTTCTTAGTGGGCTGATCCTGAGCTGTTGTTAACAACAAGAAGAAAGACACTGAGGACCTATTATGGCAGCCCCTGGGATTTCTGCAGTAGCCAGAGGTTAAATCCTGCACTCTGAATGAAGTCCCAGAGCAGCAGCTACCTAGCCTGGCCCTCCAGCTTGCGTGTTTTATCTTCTCTTCCGGACTCCAGTATCCTCCTGGGCCTGTTAAGTACTTGCTGCATTTCATCCCTGAGGCTACTGCCTGTGGAGAGCAATCTGATAATCTAGATCAGCCTTCAAACTCATTGAGTACTTTCAGGAAATCTGGGATGATAAATTCTAAGTTTTTCATTACTATTCCAATTTTGGTACGCATTATTTGCATTTATGTGATTACAAAAATCCTCCGGAGTACAGAGTCTGCATGAAAATGCGTTTGTGCTAAAAGCACAGTTTTTCACAAATGTAGAGACAAATTTTTCATTTGAGGCTGCACAGCTCTGCTCCCACCCAGAATATATTTCACTCTGGCTTTGCCAAATGATGGCCCTGACAGAGCCATCATTTAACAGTCTTTGAAAAACTCTTGAGTCGAACAGTTCTGTGCTTAAATGGGACAGTGTTATTCCAATATTTAATTCTTAATTGTTCCCAGAACAAGCATTCAGAATTCCTCTGTTCTTTGTTTCAGCCTCTATAGAATCTGATTTACAGGAACTAAAAATAGAAGACAGAGTAGGATGAAGTTTCTCTTTTTCTTTCTAGAAAACAGAAATAGAAATAAAGGAGAAGAGTAAGCTAGTAGAAATCCATTTTTAGAGTTAAAATTTGATAAGCTTTTTCTCAAATGTTACTTGCAAGCCCATGCTTAGATAAAGCCAAGGATACTCTAAGGTATGTAAAAACAATGACCTCAAATCTCTAAATTTGATTGTAAGCCATTTTTCATCTTTGGAAATACATTTGTGCCAAATGTTTCAGAGAGCAGTTTACAGTCTGCGCTCTAAACACCCTCATATGCTACACATCTAGGGTGGCCTATTAGCAAGGTAAAAAGGTGGATAGCACAAGAAGCATTGTACTTCTGTGATGTAAGCCAAGACCTCCTTCATTTTACCAAGGTATGTCACATCCTCCCCTTTCCTCCTTTCTGTTTTTGTCAAATAACTTCAGGTTAGTATTGTCATCTTCAATATCCAATACTGTCTGTGTATTGTAAAGGGCTCTAAGCATGCAAGGCTGCAAATGTACACCCATACGTTTGATTGTGTGTATATGTCCATACATTTTAAGTAAAAAAATATTGCTGTAATGTGCTTATTTGGCATATACTAGCTTTACTAGTTTTCTTTTTCATTGTCAGATTGGCCTTCTGTGTAGTAAGAAACCATTCATATGTTTGCTTGGGAAAGAAGCAAAGCAAGGTGTTGATCTTCAGTTCCTTGCCTCTTTAAAAGTAGTATAATTGTTAAATCACATAGTTCTTCTGTATTAGAACCAGATCACATTATCATCACAACCAAAGCCTGTGCAGGTAGGATGAATTTTCAGTTGTCAGGCGTGAATTTCAGCTTCACCTCTGACCTTTGTGTCTCATGTCTGACCCACATCAATGTACTAGTCTTTCTTTCAGCACTTTTATACAATTGATCTTAATATATTCAAACTGTAACTCCCAGCACTATTTGTAGGAATGTCAAGACCAAGAATTGCATTTATTTGTTTCTGTGATGCTCCAAAGATGAGACATGCTGCAGATTAGGATGATTTTTTACTTTTTTTTCCCCCCATTTTCTTAAAAAAGCCCTTATGCTTGTCACAGAATGTTTATTCACTATGAAGCACGAACAACATCACTGTTCCTGTATAATCATTAGCTGAGGATGATACAAATCCTTTGATCTTAGCAATAGGAGATGATGGGAATATATGTATGAGAAACACATTTTGTGCATCAAAGGGCACAGAATCAGATCATATGTGGCCATCACACCAGTAAGCTCCATCTCTGAATATTTCTGTTTTGTTTTTATTGTGAAATCTTGCTCTACTGCTGATGTAACTGAGAACTCAATATCATACCAGACATCCTCAAAAGCTGATGGAATACAGGCACAGGTGGCCCACAGGGTTCTAAGTAGATGGGAAAATACTTGTAAGGATAGCATCACCATCTTATTTACCTTTGGAGACACTGACCAATGTTAAAGTATTCTATTCTGAGTTCTCTACTTTCCAAGCAAAACTACTAAAGCAGTCTGGACCAAAATAGAGTTTGGATAGGTTTCTATTGATCTTGATAAATGAGGAGAAGACTTTTTTTCATTTAGGGTGAACTTGAGAATATGGGTCTGAGTATCATCTTGTCAAAGTCTCTACTGAGTTCAGGACCAAGGGAGCAGTTACGGTGCTTTTACTGACCCGATCTTTAGGGAAAATAATTCTATTAAGACAAAAAATATATATATTTTTACACTTTCTTTCTAAAAACTCTGTAGTAATATCTTCTAATCATCAAAATACATACAAACATTTATTTGGCTTTTACACCTTTTTAAGCTTTATGTCTATTTTAGCACTTTAAATGAGTTTAGTTAAAGTACTAAACCTAGTAATTAATTCCTGAGAGATGGCCCAGTACTGCTTACCTGCAACTTAGTTACAGTCAAAAAAAGTGACAGTGGCTCCTCCTTTAGACAGCAAAAAAAGAAGAACAATAGCATTTGAGAGTTTTTCCCTCTCAATCTCCAAGTAGATACTACAAGTTCTGGGAAATTGTATTGTATTATATGTATAGTATTTTACATACAAGGGTTCACTTGTAAATTAAGTTGAAGCTGCATCAGTGTCAGAATGATAAAACAAGTAATTCTAATCCCCTTGCAGGTTTTTAAATTCTTTTTTGCCTGTTTGTTTGTTCTTGTTCATTTGGTATTTTGCCTGGACAAGAGATTATTGTGAAGCAAGGAATGCTATTAATCCCTTCCAGTGATAGAAAATTAAAGCACAGGAGCCAAATAACTTCTGCTATGAGTATGGGCTTCACATCTCATAACAATAATTACCTAAATGTCCTCTGTAGTCAACAGTCATCTTCAGAGGGCAGTTCATTCTATTTCAGGAAGCGATGAATCAGCTCTTACAGGTACCTTCTTTCTGTTGAGTATTGAGAGGTTTGGCATCTGGCTTAGAGGAGAGGTAGGCTTTAGGATAGTGAAAATGAGGTGTTGGGAAATACACTGTTAGTCTTTAATAAGGCTAGGATTAGAATCTAGGGATACAGTGTCTGTATGAGCCACTAAACTATTTTTCCCATCTAAAACATAATATGTATTTTAGTTTTCATTAGCTCCACATATTTTCTTCTAATGAATTGATGGTCTCTATCCTGGATATTTCAGAAGGCTAGTTTTTGTGATTTAGTAGTTATAGAATTGAATTAAATGAACAAAAGTATGTAAAGAAGGAAGCCATTCGTAATTTATGGATCAGTACTATTCAAAAAAGTTCAGTTGTCCATCCTAAAAGGCAAAATGCTTCATTTTCCTTTCTTATTAAAGCAACTTCGTGACTGACTGAGGAATAGCCATTATATAAACAAAAAAGTCACTGTTTTTCACTTCTGCAGAAATAATTGGTAGCAAAGAATCTGAATGTAATACCAATAATAATGTGAACTCATCTGTCCTTTGCAGGACCTAAACAATGCTCTTAGAAGCAAGGTATAATTGTGTGTTTTTTGCAAGATTTCTTGTTCATGTCCCCAAATATATCACCAATGGCTCCTACATCATTGGTGATTTATTTAGTTCAGTTTCAGTCTATATACAGCTTATGTTCCAGTTTTTATTTTGATACAGTATTCATTAGAACTACAATATGTTTGATGAGTTTGGGATTTTTCATCCCAAAAATAGAGATTAGTTGACTAGAGCACCTTTCAGAGGCTAATTAGTTACAGATACATAAATATTTATTTTGACATTCCAAATTGTTTGTTATTTTTACTTTCCTGCTCATAGAAAAATCCTGTTATTAGAATCTCTCTCCTGGAGCACTTCAGCTTTCTTGATATTAATGTGGTAACTTCTCCCTGCTTCTTTTACCTTCCCTGTTCAGGATCCATTCTTTCTGAGCATCAGTAGGTTGAAGCTGCCTGGGATGATCATGATAGCAAGTATGACATTCACCAAGTTTATTAGCGAAAAGCAGCTCAGAGATTGTTTTTTTAGTATTTTTTGGAAGCTTATTTATATACTGTGTGATTCAGGTTTTTGTAGCTAGGAATTCTTATTAGAATCAATATCTCCCTTGTGTCATCCTTCCAGGGCTTTTAACCAGATACATGTGAAAACATGTTATTACTTGAACTTTCCCAGCACACTACAGTCCCCATGTTTACATCTCATTTCTCCCTGTCTTTTTTCTTCTCCACTTTCTCATTCATGCAAATAAACAAGCCTTTAAAAATGCAAATATTGATATTTAAAATAATAGAATCTTTTGTGCAAGAGAAACATGATTCCTGAAAGAAAACTGCATTTCATGGTTTTAGAATCTCTCTCTGTAGGAGCCTGTTGTTGAATAAAGTCAGAGTTGCATGGAGAAACAAAAATGGGAGCAGGAAAACGGCAAAGATGTTCCATTTATTTCCATCTATTGCTTTCTGGACTGATGAACAGAAGTAACATGCAGGTTCAGCTGATGGTGTATATATTCAATGTTATTAAGCTCTGTGTTCCTTCCCTGGGCATCATGCACCTGGCATTTTTATTTAGTGGGTGAAGCGACTATCACAAGTAAAATTTGCAAAGTGCTTTGGGATCATTTTAGAGCAAGAACACCTTAGACATGTAAAACAGCTTATTTTGGAGTCTGCATGCTGATCAGTGCTTTAATGAGGTCATTTGTTTGAAAATCCTATTTAATTTTGTTCAGCCTCCTTGTCAAAATAAATTTTGAGTTGTGTGACAGGACCTCAAGTCAGCAAGAGCTCTGAAGGGAATGTTTTCATTACCATGAAAACACCAGAAATAACAGACAGTGTTTCAATCTCTAAACTTACATTTTGATAAAACACAAACCAATGAACTAGAACACAGTGATTCTTGGAAGAATAAGAAGAAAATATCTTTGGGGTCTAGGGGATCTGGGAGTTGAGACAGACAGAGAAGAAACTAAGAATCACAGAGAAGGAACTAAGAATCAATCTTTCCCTTCCTATCTGTGTCATTGTCATTTATACCCTTTTTATTTTTTCAGTCTTGACCTTGCTTCATGTACTTTCAATCACTTTCCAGTTGTGATAAATGCTGGGTGCTGAGGAAGACTCTCTTTTCCAGGTTACTTTGTATAGTCTTAGGAGGCTCCAAGTTTCACTGAGTCTGCTGGGTGAACGTGTCCTCTTTCCACTCCACCTGTCACTCCCACCTGGTCACTTGGCTCCAAGGGAGGATCAATCCCAGGGGAGCCCTTATGCAATGAATAGCAGCCCAAGACAAGAGAAACTTGTGTTTGCAACCTCACAAAAATACCTTATTGCAAACACATAGTAGGCTGAGAACAAAAGAGCAAGAGAGAGAATACCCTTCAATGTGTAGTAATTTCTTTTCAGGTCAAGTTTGAAAATTCATTTTTTGACAACAGGTATGCTTTCATCTTGATATGGATATTTAGCATTAATATATAGCAAAACTCAGTAGCAAATGATAAATTTTTGTTCAGGAAATATTATTTTATATGATCTCAATGTTAATCTTTTCATGATGTTGATGCTAGAGTGGCATAAGGGTTGTACATTTTCTTTGACTTTATTATGATGCATATATTATTAAGATTTTGTAAATGATGTAGATGTCCCAGCCACATAATGAGGTAGAGCTTAGAATGTTTATTGCCAAAGATCCATATTGTGTCTAGACCAAATATAGTAATAAAAACCACAGAGAATAAAAATTAACCTGAGTGGAGTTCAATTTGCAGTAAACACAAATTAAATTGGGACAAATCATTACAGTTAAAAATATTGAAGGAAAGAGCATAAAGTACAGTCTTCAATTACTTTTTCTGCAGTTGAAGTAATTACAGCTTAAGTCCACTTTACAGCAGGAAAATAAACCACAGCTGATCATAGTTTTGGTGTGAATAAATAAGGAATGCAACAAGACTGAAATGGTAATGTAGGTTTATACTGCCTGCCAGAGGCAAGGAAGGAAAGCCTTTGCTACCCAGGATCTGTATCTCAGCTCTGGGTTTGTTTTAAGGCACTAGAAACTGAACGCAGTTAGTGATAAGCTAAAATGAGAAACACCGGTACTCTTTTCAGTATTATTATCTGCTATAGTCTGACAGGCACATTTCATTTACATGTTCAGGGCTAACACAGCATTTTCATCAAGATCAGGCTTATTGGCATGACTTAGGTAATTTTTTTTTTTTTTTTTTCTTTTCTCTATAGTGTTGTTGGTTTCCTAAAGCCGTCTGGGAATTTGACTCAGGACTGTTGTCATGTAGGAATACAGGCAGTCATTGTATTTTCTCCTCACAGCATGATTATAGCTTTGAACTTTTACTATAATTCTGTACTTTGTTACAGGAAGGGCAGAAGTTTGTTCTGGGGTTAGGAACAGTGTGGACCACTCAAGACTGCTTTCTTTTTAGATGATGCTTGCTTCAATAGTTTTGTCCTATCTGGCATCTTTACATAGCTACTGTTCAGCACATTCTCTAGTTATTGGCAGTTTGTATTTTTTCTGTGAATGAAGAGCTGCCTGGCAGTCATCAAGCTTTGTGAAGGGTTAATTTCAAAGGGTTGCTGATCTTCAGTTGGTCACTGTGCTCCTCAGACATGTCTGGTATGTGGGTGACTTGGACAGCAACTAGTGTAAGACCTGTTCGTATAGCAAGAATGCTCAAATTTCCCATTTTAAATTCTAAGACTTGTAAGCATTTTCCTCAGGATTGGATAAATATAATTTTTCTGTCCTTTTCTGAGTCTGTCTCTTTAGTATTTATATTGTCCCTTAGGCTGCACTATCACAACATTTGAAATAGTATTCATTGAAATACAAATAGTATTTTTTCAATAGCAGAGGAATCATAGATATTTTAGATATTCAAAACATAACTTGCTTTCATTACAATTGGAATTACGCACTTCATGGACATGGAAAATCAGACCCTGACCTTCAGTGACTACAGACGTGAGTCTCATTGGTAAGTCTCTATAGACCAGTGCACTTTCCTATTTGCAGTACCCAGGCTAGATCCCAAGCTGTAGGATCCACCCTATAGTGTGTACATGCTTTGATTTTTCAATGGGATGTGTATGTCTCAGGAATTTTTCAAAGCGCACCCAACAACATCTGTTTCCAACCCTCAACCTCCTTTTCAGGCAACATTTTTGTTCTGTTTTACTGCATTTATTAGCAGTTTATTACTCTTTTCAAAGGAATTTGTGTATAGGCAAAAATCCCTCATTTGCTGGTTTTGATTATCCAATAGAATTGCCTTTGAACCTCAGTTTGGTTTAATCACTGAATCATGCAACCAATTGATACAAAGCTTGTTCATGTAACAGCACATGCATTAATGGGACAGAGTCAAGATATGTGAAACTAAATGTGCATAGGAAGATTACTTGCTAAGCAGTGTGCACTTGGAGTAAGTAGAGTCGCTGCTATATTCACCACAGGTAGCAATGAGCTTTGTCACTTAGAAAAAGTCGGGTCCTTCAAGCATGGAGAAAAGCATAACGGTCTTTTGCAAATGGCTTTCTTGACTGCCTTCCTACAGCTAATTCTCTGCAAAGGACAGAAGAAATTACCTTTCTTCTCCACAGTAAATAATAGTATGAGAAATTTCTACTTAAAAAGAGCACGTCCAAGTGCCTGATAAGAACGCTTTCCTTTGGCATGGAGGGATGGCTCTTCAACGAGCATGGGGATTCAGAGAAAAGTAGTCTGGATGGTATTTAGAGAGACATCCCCCCTCCCACCCCACCCTGGCAATCAGCTGGATCTAAGTCAGAGTGATCTTTTGAGTATTTAGGCAGAACTGCCTCCGCCCACCAAATAATTTGGATATGTGTTAGAATGATACGGAAACCATCCATCAAAGGAGTACAACATTCAGTCCTCATTATGCCAACTTGAACCTGCCAGTCATTATTTCTCACCTCCTCTAGAAAAGTTCTGGGACTTCCACTGACTTTGATTCTTCTGAGGCGAATTGTCATCTGGTAGAATCAGAACAGCTTCATTAAAGTCACTGGCATAATACCAAGTTACTTCAGCTGAAAATCTTCCGATAGCCTAGAGTGTTTAAAGACTGGGACTGTAACTGTCCTTCACACACAGTGGTGGCCAAGAAGGCCAGTGGTGTCTTGGGGTGCATTAAGAAGAGTGTGACCAGCAGGTTGAGGGAGGTTCTCTTTCCTTTCCACTCTGCCCTAGTGAGGCTACACCTGGAGTACTCTGTCTGGTTCTGGGCTCCCCAGTTCAAGAGGAACAGGGAACTACTGGAGAGAGTCCAAGGGGTTGCTACAGAGATGATCAGGGGACTGGAACGTATCTCTTATGAGGAAATGCTGAAAGACTTGGGGCTGTTTGGCCTGGAGAAGAGAAGACTGACAGGGGATCTTATCAATGCCTATAAATAACTAAAAGGTTGGTGTCAGAGGATGGGGCCAGACTCTTTTCAGTGGTGCCCAGTGGTAGGGCAAGGGGCAATGGGCACAAACTAGAACACAGGAAGCTCCACCTAAACATAAGGAAAAACTTCTTTATTGTGTGGGTTGTGTTTCTATATTAAACTCTCCTTATCTCAACTCAAAAAGGCATTTTGAAACTCTCTTCTCTGTCTGCGGTGAGGAGGCAGCAGCAGCGGCCGCGTGGCTGCTGCGTGGCTCGGCTGCCAGTGGGGACTGAACCACCGCGGCTTTACTAAACCACGACACTTCCTCTGCAGTCACCTATTGTATGCCAAATAAAGATTCTCAGCTGCTTTTCATGGATATTTATTGCATCAGATATATTCAATATATCTATATTTATTTACATATTTGATTATATAGTTGACAGGCATATTATATACTCATTTTTCAGTAACTGGCTGTGTGCAAACAGCATGAATGAGTATCTTTTCACTATGATTATGAGTTGGAAAGATGGCCCTTGCCTGTATTAGGCAAGTGTCATGAGATCTCCAGGAAATGAGCTCCGGAAGACAGACAGCTATTTTTACATTACATGTCACAGCATGAGGCAGTTTTAATCTCTAAATCTGAAATTTTCAAATGACCCTGGGCTGCTCATTTTAGATCAAAGTGGTAATGATCTCTTTTCTGTGCAGCAGTGACATGTCATCCTTCAATGCAGTGTGCATCACAGCCATAAAGGGGCCACAATAAATAGTTAAGGAAATTTAAAAAAAGAAACTGGCATTAGAAAATAAACACATTTATTGAAGTGAGATTAGTGTTGACATGAAAGCTCTCATCAACTGCTAGACTAGATAGAGAGAATCAGATTTCATCTGTGGTGTCACCTGCCAGCGACCCTTGATTCCAGCTGGAGACATGGTGTGCTGAATTCAGCATTTGCTCAGTAGCAAACTGCTGGCACCACATTGCCAAAAATAGCATCTGAAGCCTGACGAGAACACAAGGAGATACATGCCTGTGTGAATTATACTGAAGCTCCTTGAGATATCACTTGAAAGGTGTGGAAACATCTACCATTAATCACCTGTAGGCCAATACAGTTTCACCTTCCTGTGCTGGAGCCAAGTCTGATCTGGACACTAATGACTGCAGTGTAACTGCAGCTGATGATCAGTCTCAAGTGTCTTCTGGTGTGCCTACCAGTCCATCTGAGCTCCAGGTACATGTCTGTCTATGGACATCTTGGGATGTGCTAAAACACTAGCCATGGCTGGGCATGGAGTAGGGGCCAAGCAAACAAACTCTATTTTGATATAATGAGTGTAACTTAATTAAAAATATAGTTATCTTTTTCCAGGTAAGGATAAAAACCAAAGGGTTTTGAGGAGTCTCTGATAAACAATTTCACCTAACAATGATAACAAAATAAATGAAAGAAAAATCGTGAATATTTTAGAAGAAAAGTTATCTTTCTGGTGAAACCACTGTTCAGCTGTGTATCTAATGCTAGCATTAGCTCTCCGCCTACCTGTCTCTTGATACAAGGGGAAAGAAGGCATGTTATTCATATTCTGAGAGAGAAAGAAAAGACTACAGAAATGCAGCGGAAGGCAAACACTGAACTTTGCTAATGTTCACATACATGAGAAGTAGCTTGTAAAGGAAATTATTCACCATGGTTTCTAAAGAATGAACAAATACGAGGATTTACCCAGTGAAAAGGAAGCGGAATTCAACAAGCGAATTATTGAATTCGATCTTTTGTATCACTGTAGTTCACTATAGCCTCATTTTTCGCTTGTGCTGTAGATGTTTTAGAAGTCCTTCTGGGATCCACTGTAGAGAGTATGGAGTATCCAGAACTGGTCTGAGTCCAGAGGCTTCCGCTCAAGTTAGATTGTCTGGGAGTCACTGTCTGCTGACATACTAATCTGTCTAAGCCTGTAACCAAGGTGATATGATGCTAGACTAAAATTAAATTATCAGATATTATCTTCATCTTCAAGGTTTTCTCTCTCTGCAGGGCTTTGTGTTCTCTCTAGAAGGTTATGTCAGCTATAAATGAATAAACCTGCATCTTCTATTATTTTTTTATGTGACAGAATTCACTGCAAGACTGTTAGCTGACCCACACCATTTTTTCCATCAACTAAAATAATCATTTCCCCTCCCCTCTCAGTCCTTAAGAGAGTTAAAATCTCAGGTTCTCACCCAGGAGTAAACAACTTGAAATTATCTCAGAATTACTGTGCGGCAGAAGCGTGCTTTCATAGCAGGGGAACGGCCTTTCACCGAGGGGCAAGACTGCATAAATCACCTTGCATTACAGCAAGATAAGAGGGTGCACTTCAGCAGTAAGAATAACAACCTTCTCTGTACAGTAAATGCAAGGTAATTTCAGGTAGTTTTCCTTGTACACCTTGTGCTGTGGTTTTATAACATGGGAAGAATCAGCAGCTGGAAAAAAAATCACATCTTCCAAACCTTTCTAACATTTAGTAATCTTGATTCTTGATCAAAAATTCAGGCAACTTGCTTGCAGTAGGAGCTGAGATGGGATCTGATATGCTTTTCACAGGTATGTGCCTAGGACTTTGTAGCTGTTTCTGATGGCATAACAGAGACTGGCCGTACCAAAAGCACGTGTGCGTTCTGGGAACAACTGTACAAAGTTTGCATGATTCTTTTATATTACTGAAACTCAGCTGCCTCTACAGCAATTTATAATAGTATAAATGTGCATGACCATTTATGACAGAGTGAAAAATAGCAATTTAAATCGTATGAGCCATTTGGGACAAGAGAACATTATAACTACCCTGGTTGGACATTTATGGAGAGGCTGAATTAATGTCCTTGTTCTTCTCAAAAGTGCTATTGACATTTAGTTGGCCAAAAATTATTTGATCCACTAAAACCTATTTGAATAGCGTTTTCCAGGAGCATAGTATATGGAGATACTACTCTGCTGGAGGGAAGAAATAGGCAACATCACTATGGTCAGTCTTTTTTTTATAGGTACAGTTGATACTTTCTTTTCCTATACTAACTTTTTGAATTTATGAGATTTCAGGTTCAGGAGCTGAGTAAATGTAAGTCCCACAAGCTTTGAAGCCAGGATAGCTGACAATTGCTCTGCTACTGACACGTCTTTATAGACTTGTGTAGATCAGTTCATTGCCAGGAACTTGTAACACTGACACTACATTTTTAACGCTCAGCAAGAAAATTTTCCGGTACAGGTTTAGGTAGGGAGAATCTTTAGTAAATTGCAGCTACTATTCCTTGCCTTCTGGCTGATGTGTACTGTTCTGCCCAGCTCCTTATTCTGCACTCCATGCCTTTTAACATGTCACTGCCTTGCCTTTTTTGTTACTGCCAGGTCCCAGCCTTTTGCTTCTAGATTCCTGCTTCATAACTGCCTTTGTGGGTTTTTTTCCTTGAGCTTGGTCCCTTTTTGTCTAATAAACCCCTTCCTTTAGCACACTGGGAGCTGAGAATGATACCGATTTCATGCATGTTATGTGCAGATGCAGCAGGGGAAATAACTAGATGGCCTAGTCTGCATAGTAGCTCTAAGTGCAGTCAAGTTCTTCACAGGCATACATTTTCAGTGTAATGAGGGAGGACTGTCTATTTACAGAAGTGATTATGTCTAAACTGTTCTTTGCACACATGGCTCTGCTCTATCCACCTGTCTCTCAATGCCTTTCCTCAGCACACTTCAAGTATTTTAACAACCAGCAAGAGCATTGGGCATGCTTATGAGACGACACCCGGGACACGGTATTAAAGGAGCTGTGAAATAAAGGGGGTAGAAAAGGCTAACCATACTTTTCCTGCTGCTGAATCCTGTAAATCTGATCTTTTTTTGTATCTAGGAGAAAAACCTGTTAAAGGGCGTGATTCCTGCTGTTCTGTGGTTCATCAACCCCTCACCTATCCAGCAAACCCAAACCCTATAAGCCAACTGTTCAAAAATAGCAAGTATAGGCATTTGTTCATTTCAAGATTCCATACTTTTTGAAAAACTCTGGTTGGTTGAATAGGAAGCAATATATTTCCTTTAGATTTTTCTCTCCCATCTATGACTAGTTCTTCACTGAACATTTTGTCTTATGCAGAAGCATAATAAGATTGCACACACAGTACAAGATGCCTGGGTGCAAGAAAGCTCCAGCCCAATGTGTTATTTTATTATAATAAACTCCCATAAGAGCACAAATTTATGCTTAGATTTGAGTGGAGACATAGATATCTTGCAATTCTGTAACTGAGCTAAAGATGTTAATGGCATAGTATGTTATTAGCTGCTAATACAAGCAAACAGGCAAGCCCAGTAAGCTTTGTACTTTCTTGCATTTTTCCTTCAATGGCCTTGGGAGAGGCTTGGTGAAGCAAATGATTTTAAAAATAATTTATCCTGAGGAGTTCATTTCCTTTGGAAAAAAACCCAGATTTTAAAGCTACTTGAAAGGCAGTATGATTATTGATAAGCTACAGCCCTGCAGTGAAATACCGTAGAGACCTACAAGTACACCTGGTGTTCACCTCAAGACTCTAGTCTGATGTGATTTCTCCAAGGCAGCTCCCTTCTCTTGCGAATTAATTACAACCTATTGAGCACAGACAATGCAAGCTGCCACAGGCAGCTTCTCATTTCATCTCTGACAATCAGTTATTTTTAACCTGTTTGCCGCTTCTGGTCACCTGCTCCTTAGTTTTTGTCACCAGGATAGGCAAAGCAGGTTATATTCAATGTTTTCCAACTATTCACATGGCCACGTTTCTCTTCCCGTCCTTGTTCTTTTTCCATGTGATGAAAATATTTGAAAGATCCCAGAACAAGTATATTTTATTTTATTTTATTGTTTAAATTGAGGTTTGTGTCTACAGGAGGCTGGCTACAAGAGCATCTAGATGGTTTAAGAATGGTTGTCTTTCGAAGGTGTTGTGTATAGGATCTGATGTGAAATATTAATATTAACAATAATTTTATGAGGCCTGGAATCATTGTGGATCAAGTCCTCAAAGTACTGTGCACAGTGCAAACACAGGCTACTGAGTTCACTGATACTGTTTTGCACAAATGAAATATTTATTTAAATAAATGGTAACATGAGGCTCACAGTTAATGAAAATCTTTAACATGCAAGAGCATGATGGCCTAAAAAAATCTAACTATTATCAACTTTTTGTTTTTTATATGAGCTTGCAATTAATCACCAGATAGAAAGGTGGTACTATAGCTTTCTTCTGTTATCAGTTTACTGCAATTTCTGTTAAAATAAGAATGTATGTGAAATACACAACCCAAATTCTAATTGTAAGCCTTTGTATGACAAATGGTGTACTAACTTATTTCCAAGCTTATGTTTATATTCCTGCAAATGATACTGCTAGGCAAAAAGTTGCATTACTGTTCTAAAAGCCCTGGCCTGGGTTTTTTGAATTATCCTTCTGAGTGTATTAGAAAAACCACAATAACCTTCACTAGCTTCATTGTTGTAAAGTAACTGGATTTATATGACATGATGCCCTGTTTTACCTTGGTAATAGCTTCAATGACTTCTGCAGAAATATTATCATGTTTCACTTGAATTGAAGTATTTTTGGATGCAGAACACAAGAACTGAGATATACTTCACTGACATTTAAAAGGGAAAAAAGGCTTTTAGTGTAAGGAAACCAAGTAATAAGAATGCTTTGTTCTTCTTAGACGTTCTGACAATAAATATCACAGACTGATTGAAGCACATGACAAACACAGGCACAATCTAAACGCAAGCAATCTCTGATACTTCTAATAGTGTGCTTTATTCTTGTCTATGAGGCTGAATTGAGAAAGATGGAGATGTTTGTGCTCTATTAATGTGTGCCTGCCATTTCAGCTTATATAAAGAGACTTTTAAAACGAAACTAAAAATGCTGAGATCTAGAAACTACAGAAAGAAATGTTGGAAAAGTTTCTAGAGTCACCTGTTTCATTTCCTTATACCTGGTAGGGTCAAATTGTACCTCAGCAACCTGACTGAAACAGCTAGTCAGGCTGGCTTTTTTGCCTTTTGGGAAGAACTTTTCAGGAGAAAGGATGGAGCCTGAGAAAGCTAAGAGGTGGATTCCCACATTTCAGATAAACTTTGGGACATATATACAGAGAAATCCTTTAAACATCTTCCCTTTGCCTTGCCTTGCTGCTCTGCCTCCTCCTCCTCTTCTCTTCTCTTCTCTTCTCTTCTCTTCTCTTCTCTTCTCTTCTCTTCTCTTCTCTTCTCTTCTCTTCTC
>JAVSBS010027850.1:0-12001 GCA_033124195.1 Coracias cyanogaster | reverse complement strand
GAAGAAATTCTTTACTGAGAGAGTGGTTGGGCACTGGAACAGGCTGCCCAGGGAGGTGGTGGAGTCACCATCCCTGAAGGTGTTTAAAAACCAAGTAGATGTAGCACTTGAGGCTATGGTCTAGTGGTTAGAGAGATGTTAGGATGAAAGTTGGACTTGATGATCCTAGAGGTCAATTCCAACCATAACGATTCTATGATTCTATGATTTGCTAGTTGTCACTTGTTTCCAACAAATTTAACTGACCTATATTCTGTTTGTAATCCAAGCACAGTAAAAAGGCACACATATCCAATCCAAAATGCATATAAGCAGTTTTGGCTTTTGAGGCATACTTGCAAGTAGGGAGCTTAAGTAGCACAGATAGAAACTATTGTTATTTCTAGTAGTATTATCTGCTGCGAGTATGAAGAAAATCTGTAATATTGAGGGAAGAGGTAACGTATGAAATGTCCAGTGTTTGGTTTGACACCTCAGACTTTGGAGACCAATTTTACCAGTTATTTTTAAAAGTTCAGTCTATAAAGGATTATCCATGTACATATATGTCATGTTCACGTACTTCAGGGCAGAGTACACTTACACGTATGTGTAAGATTCCAAAGCCCTCTATTTCAGAAGAACTGATTTTCTTTGAAGGAAGTTTATTTCATATTGCCACTGACTGAATCTCTGTTCGTCTTGAAGAAGTGGAATGTTTCAGATAGTTTTTTCCCTGGCACTGATGTATTTTTGCATATTTTTAAGCCATACATTAACTCATATTATGACCCTTCCTCATACAACAGCACTGAGTAAGGATTGCAGATGAGCTGTTTGATGGATTTGGTGGGGAGCATGTCTGTGTGAGGGGGTTGAAGTTCAGGTACATTTGGTGCTTGAGTCACTACCTCCTTTTGGTGAACACAGCAACACGGCATTGATCTTCTGCATGAAATCTAAACCTGCAGAAGGAACATCCCCTACTTGGCATACTGTATAATTAGTCCATGTGAGTCTTGGACTAACCTGGTGAAGTGCTGCCAGTGCTACCTTTCATCGGTGGCTCCCAAGGTAGCGCTGTACCTAACCACCTCCTAACCTCCATTTGCTTTTGCAGTTTCAGCCTCAACCAGAAGCATCATCTTCACAGCTCTTGTAAGTCCAAGGCAGGAGTCAGAATTAGGTGGCTGAGATTACTCTGTCCCCTTGCACTCTGCTTCTGTTTAACCAGAAGTAACATTAGCTAAACCAAAGCCTTAGCTAGCTGAGGTTATTGCAAGTAAAAAGCTGCATGTTGGTTATTCAATCCTTATTTTGAGAGTAAGTCAGTCTACTAATCTCATTTTGCCTTAGGACTCACATTTCTTGAAAATAAAGCATGGAACAGTTTGCTAAAGGGAAAATTGTGACTTCTTTACGTTTCAAGAATTCACATGTCAAATCTTCTGAGTGTAGCTAACATCTTTGCATCTGCCACCTGCAGATAAAGAGGAATTAGTAAATACAAAGCTCAGTTATGGTCTAGGGAACAGAAGAATGTGAAGAACTTAAAAAGTTACTGTAAACATATACAGTATAATTCAAGGCAGACAGCCGATGATCATAAAAAGGAAAAAAATAAATTGTAATTTTTATATCAGGCAAACATACCACAGTAATAGAACACTACAATGAAGAAACATTGATGACTTCAGCAGAAAGAAAACACAGATTTCTGACTACAGGAAATTATAAAGTCCACATTTTCTGTGCATAATCAACAAATACTATTCTGTTTTTTTTTTCATTAATGCTTAGTTTTTAATCTTTAGTCTTCATTTATAGGAATATTTGTTATTTGTGGGAAAACTAATTCTGAATCTAGGAGTGATGGTCTATGTAAGGTTATTAAGTGGTTACTTATAGCTGAAATCTGGAGTTTAGATACTTCTTCCTTTTAGATTATATTTTTGATAGGTGAAACATCTGGGTATTGTCATTACATGGATTATATTTACTCCCAAACAATCAAACATGTACATTTATACTTAGCTTCTCTTTTAAAATCTTACAAAAAACATGACTTCAAAATCTAAATCATCTTTGTAGAGCCAATGAAAATAATTGTCTGTGTATTAAATAAATTCCTTGAAATACCATTGCAACAGTGCAGATAAAATCCATTATAAGATCTCAATAGACTAATCTTATTAACAGTAGTTAGATAATTTGTAATTCTAAAGAACGTACTAAAAGATGCGACTGGATTCTTTTTGCATTTAAAGTAATAGCATGTAAGTAATGGATTTTATTTTCAGATACGCATATTTTAGATTATTTTATAGTATCAATTTATCAATCCTGGTCATTTGCATTAATTGTCCAAGATGATGGCCGTCTTGCTAGTTCCATGGCCTAAAGTGATTCAGGACCTTTCAGCAGCTTTGCTTACTAATTGATAGTTACAGTGATTTATGAGATATGTCCTGATTTTTCCATCTCTGGCTTTCAAAATAACCTGCTGTTACCTGGTGGACATGCAAAAATAAATTCTACCAGGAACATGTGTGGGCTTGACGGTGATGTTTCAGCATTACTAAAATTACTAAAAATAGCAGTAAAACTGCTATTTTAATAGCATCTCCATGTGCCTGTTGAAATACCTCAGTTTACCACTGAAGCTGGTGAAGAAAGGATTTCAATCTCCATATTTTTGTTGGTCTTTTAAACACTGGAAAGTCATGGTCAAAATACTTCCCTCACTGTGTTGAGTTTATTGCTGAGCTCAGCTATGTTTAAAATTCAGGTGTAGAACCTTTAACCAGTAGACATAAAATTTTTTCATACAATTAATTAAAGCTGATTTGTCAATGGTCTAGCTGTAGAATGTGTTAAATTACAACATTCTCCATATTTTTCCTTATGTTTTCTTCTGTTACTTACAAGTGTCTGGAGCAAGAACAAATGACATTTTAAAGAAACATAGTGAGGATTGCACATCTCTAGTTTGCAGTTGTTTAATGAAGAGTTCCTTTGAGGTAATGTGACTTTACCTATGCCACATTTTTTTTTCAAGTGCTTCTCGAAAAAAAAAAATTTTTTTGAAACTACTATAATAATGGCAAGCACCTTTTCCAAAAACAGTTAAAAGCCTGTTCTCCAGTTCTGTTTCGGATGTTTTCCTGATGTTTTTTCTGAAACAGAGAACTTAGGTAAGTCAGTTTCCATTTCATACAGTTTTTACTCAGAGAAAAATGCTGTTCAAGCACACTGCTACTACACCTGTCATTTACATCCTAGACAAAGGGGAAGAGAGTTTTGCCCCAGGTTGTTCCACCAAATACATTCCCATGTCCCTAAATTTAAGGAGGAACTGAAAGAAAATATCCTAATTAAAATTTCATGCACTGTATGATCTCATAGCTCTGCTGAAGTAGAAGACTGTCATCCATAATTTAAGAGTGAGAAATGCACTTTCTTTAAACCCAACATTATTTAAGAAATACTTTTCGTGTTAGTTAGGCCTGCCTTTCAAAACAATGGCACAATTGAGATGTGGAGGGAAAAGTTTCTATTGTAAATTATGACTCAAAAAATGATGCTCTTGTTTGTTAGTACAGTGAACTGAATCTCCTTTAGCAACTGATTACCTTAATCTTTTTCTTGTACTTTCCATCATTTGAACATTTGCATGAATAAAACTGAGAAGAAGAAACATGGGATAATTTTCATGATACATCTAAGCTTCTGTAGAGACTTCAGAGAGGGATGAGCTCTTAGGACAAAGATGTTGCCTGGCATGGGTTTGGTGATTGGCAGAGCTATAAAAGAAGTTGTAAGAAGGGAAGCAAAATTTAGTGTGTTTTCTCTGCTCCTGGACAGTTCCCTCTGTGCTCTGGCTTTCTGCAGCTGTGCAGCTTCTTGTTTGTGTTGCTCCAGAAATTGCTGCTAGTACGGCTATGCTTTTAATATTACAATGAGCATGAACATTACCTTGAAATTAGTTTACATCACTCGGTGTGCCGTTGTTAAAATTAGAAAGGAACAACTTCAGACTGACTTGAAAAGCATACACTTCGAAAATATATTTATAAAAGTTTGATTTAATTTAAGGAGTAGTTGAATAAAAAATACATGAGGTGTATTATACAGTAGTGTCACAGTTTGAGACCACATTGACAGTGTGGAGACTACTGGCTGCAGAGAGGTGATTGGTGCTGTGGCTTTGGGTTTTCTTGTTTCAAATGGCTGAGTTTAATCTGACTTTGTTATTCATGTATTCATGACTTATTCCTTCTGGTAGGTGATTGTCTGACAGCAGTCAGTAGTAAAAGTTAGGAGGGTTGACTTCTTGAATTGACAGCCAAATCCATGAAGTTGCAAGACCAACATACTAGGGACAGCTGGATTCTGTTATTGGTTGTTTTTCTTGACGGTCGTTTTGTTTGTTTTTGCCAGAAATACTGAAGCTTTCCAGATTTCCAAACTTACTTTTCAGTGTCATGGGACACCAAGTCAGCTGCGGATGTGTGTAGGCTTTTTTCTTACAAGGAACTCTTCAAAGAAAACCAAAAGTCGTTTAAAAAAACCAAGTAAATATAGTAAATTACCTTTAGGTTTTATTAGCATAAAACTAGATTAGTTGATTTACTAAGAAAATTCAAAGAACTAAGGAAAGGCAATAAAAATAAGAAGGATTTATAAAGAAATGCCTTCCCAGAGTTGATCCCTGTTTGCAGACTGACTCAGCACTATCCTGTAGGGCCCACAAGAAAAACGAAAAAAGGTCCCATCAGCTCTGAGGCCTGGTTACCTGCTTCTTGCCATCATTTCTTCACCGTTTCAAATTAGTTGACTCATACAGGCTCCCAACTCTGTACAGTTACACACATTCCTTTGCTTTACCTTTTTCTCTTCAAGGAGGCTCATTGTCTTCCCCAAGGAAGAACCAAGATACCCTTTTCAACAGATTCCATCCCAACAAGTGTTCATAACAGCCATCAAGAATGAAATGCAAGAACTACCCATCACAGTTTGTTCACACTACAAATTGATTTCCTAGCCATAAACGAGACAGGTAAAGAAGCAAACTACGCCAGTATGACGTGAGTGTAAAGGTGCTCTATACTGGTCTTTCTATTTCTAGATGTGGAAGCAGGAAGTTAAAAAGATATAACAATATGAAGAATCAAATGTAGAGAAGTTATAGCCATATCTAAATCAGAAGCTGCAGTTGTAGTGATATAATTACTGTGCTAAAAGAACCCACAAATCAAAATTTTTATTGTGCTATAATCTGTGTATAGAATAGCATTAGCTATATATGTGCACAAACTGGAAATTGCAATAAAGAATGTGTGGCAGATAATTTCAAGAAAATCCTCAGGCCTGTGTGAGACGTAATTTTTTTTAATCTTTTTGCCTGTGAATGCTTTTAAAATTGTTTTCATTCCGTTGCACATGCAGACAGTTTTGTGA
Organism: Coracias cyanogaster; assembly: GCA_033124195.1. NCBI lineage: Eukaryota > Metazoa > Chordata > Aves > Coraciiformes > Coraciidae > Coracias > Coracias cyanogaster. The sequence continues at coordinate 6,562 of JAVSBS010027850.1, read as the reverse complement.
TTTCATCTGAAAATTGTCCTACTGCATTTCAAGGAAGAGGGAAAGGCATTTCATTTGGGGAGCCACTTGTAAATGTTTGTTCAAAACACACACAAGCAGAAGTATTTATCTGAATTATGCATAGTGGGAGTGTTGTATAACTTTTATCAATATGATGATCAATTTTTTTTCTCAGAAGAGACATTCTTAAGAGCAGTGACCTTGGTACCTGAGAACATGTCATTCAGTCATTGGTGTGTTCTTAATTGTGTTGGTCTGTCTGTGGTGATGTGTGTGTGTACACATACAGCTCATGGGATTGGTGATTCTGTGCAAGGATGACAAGAGTTTTCAGGGGTCAGTCTTATGAATCCAGAGTCCTTATTCATCCCCCTGGGTACAGGTGATTTAGTGTCCAAGAAAATCGTGCGAGTTACTGCTTTTCCTTTCATTCATTGTGGAGTTTGGCTGGTGAGGTGTGTAGGGTGGAGATATGAAAGCATTTCTGGTGTGGTGTGATAAGTGACCTTCTGAAATAGATTATATGGATTTTGTAAGGCTTGCTTGGCGTGCAACTCCAAATGAAAGCAAACTTTCAGTTTCCATAGAAATAAGGACAGCATGTGTTTAAAAACTTTAAATCATGGCCCTATTTAGCACTATCAAAAGAGATTTAGCAGCAATGTGAATCTCCATGCTGAAGTTGCAAGCTACTTGCTGCTTTATTGCTATTTAACATTTTTTTGTTTTCTGGAAATACTTGTGTATGCATTGGTTCTCTGATTTTTGAAAATAATTATTACAGCAGCTGCTGTGTGGTAGATTGAAGCTGAACATTCATTCACTAAAATTACTTTTCATGTTCACAGTTCAAAGTAAGGAAATAGTAAGCTTAATGCCTGGTTTTCATTTCTGATGGTTACATGTGACGTATAAGCATTGCAGTCTGTCTGAAGCAAAGACAGTGCAAGGCTGCCCAGAAACGGAAAGGTTGTGTATGGAAAAGCTTTGACACCATTGTACTGGGCATCAACTGGGTATTATTGGAGAAGATGGTGGCTGTGTGTGGAAAAGTAAAGAGAACATAAAAACAAAGAGAAATGTGAAAGTTTCAGTACAAGTTGATTGACACAGGCTTTCCAGGTCTGTTTGTTACCCTGCTAGTATATCCTTATGCATGCTGAAATCTTTGAAGTGTCTGGCAAGCAGTCTATGATAAACTGAAGACTGTCAGTCAGAAATGGAATCCAGAGGAGACTTATTTAAAAAGTTTAGAGTAAGTCTGTGAGATCAGCATTTCTTCTGAAATGCTAAGGTTATATGGAAATGGATAGCTTTCCATTCCTTTTAGGATATGGAAAGTTTTGCAGGAGCCTCTTGTTTTGCTCAGTAGTATTGCTAAACCTGTATTGCACAGATGCTGCACAGGCTAAGTGAGAAAGGCAGGCTTACAATAGTCAATCTAATGTTTTTTTTTCCCTTCTCAAGCACTGACAGCTCTCATCAGTTCTCTAGTTTTAGGCTGATTGCATGCCAAAATTATTTAAAGTTGAACATATATGGTAGTCCTTACAGTCTAAGAACAATACACAAGCATATCAGTGTCTTAGGAAGGTGGTATGACACAATAGGAGAAGTCCAGATTTTCCTTAGAGAAATAATTACACAACCTTGTAGTTGTGATTAGTCTGTTCCAGTTTGTGCCCATTGTCCTTTGTCCTGTGGCTGGGCACCACTGAAAAGAGTCTGACCCCATTCTCTTGACACGCACTCTTTACATACTTATAAGCATTGATAAGATCTTCCCTTAGTCTTCTCCAGGCTAAACAGCTGCAGGTCTCTTACTCAGCCTTTCCTCATAAAAGCGATGATGCAGTCCCATAAGCATATTCGTAGCCCTTCATTGGACTCTTTCCAGTAGTTCCCTGTCTCTCTTGAATTGCGGAGCCCAGAACTGGACACAATACTCCAGCTGTGGCCTCACTAGGGCAAAGTAGAGGGATGGAGAACCTCCCTTAACCTGCTGGTGACCATCTTCTTCATGCACTCCAGGATACCATTTGCCTTCTTGGCCACAAGAGCACACTGCTGGCTCATGATTAACTTGTCCACCAGGACTCCCAGGTCTTTCTCCACAGAGCTGCTTTCCAGAAGATAAACCCCTAACTGGTGCTGGTGCACGAAGTTATTCCCTAGGCGCAGGACCCTACTCTTGCCCTTGTTGAACTTCATTATGTTCCCCTCCACCCAACTCTCCAGCCTGTCCAGGTCCTGCTGAATGGCAGCACAGCCTTCTGGTGTGTCAGCCACTCATCCCAGTTTTGTATCATCAGCAAACTTGCTAAGGGTACAATCCATCCCTTCATCCAGGCCATTGATTAATAAGTTGAGCAAGACTGAACTGGATTCTTGAGGGGCAGCTAGCTAAGTGGTCAGAAAAAACCTGAAATGTTGTTATTGACCATAAAGTTAAAGCAGGCATGGGCATAAACACAATAATGCTGATACCCTAACCAGATAGTTCATATTTTAGGACAGTATCCAGATGAAGAACAAAACGTGAATTTACAGGAGGAAAGTATGCATAATAAAAGCATCTCTTTCAATAAGTTAGTAGACTTAAGGTTCAAATCTGTTTTCAGATCTACTGACAACTTAGCAAAGAAATTTCTAATGTCAGAGTAGACATTAGTGTAATATGAACTGATGAATTCATCCATCCTGAAGTGTAAAGAGCTCCTCTGAGTACCAGAGTACCACTTTTAAATCGAAGTGTGAAAGCATAACTTTTGAAGGTGAAATATTTGGAGCACGATGTAGAGGAAGCCTCCAGGTGAGGGATATGTGTAACAACTGGCTATTCTGGTTCAGGGAAAGCCAAGTACTCTGTTTCTAAAACTGTTTATAAAACTATTGGACTGCTGGGGATTTCAAGCAGCGAAGAGATTGCTTGGTAAAACATAGAGTGTTTCCCACATATAGTGGGAAATCACTACAAGTGAAATAAATTTGCATTACAAAGTCAAGTTTCTTTAACACTGAGACAGTTCCAAAAGTTCCATGTCATTCAGGCTTCATGATTGGAATATGTTATGATTTGGGCATCTGCCTGGAACAGAAGCTGACAATTGTGTTTGCTGATAGTGATGAAGTGCTTCACAAAATAGCCTGAAACTTAAGAATAAGAAACCAAGAGCCTGTGACAGTAGCCAGCCAGTAACCAATCCACCAAAAAAATGGATTAATGTGGGTGTTCTGAGTCAGTTCAGATGAGAAAGATCAGCATCCAAAGTGTTTCACAGGACATGAAGCAGTCTAGGTTCAACAAAAGATAAACCACCTTGGAAGTTAAATTCTAAGAGAAATCTAGCGTCACATCTCAGGAACTGTCCTAGGGTATGTTCTTATAACATGATGCAATGGTTGCTCTAATGAGCTGTGGCAGAACTCTTCTGTTATGCCACTGTATTGCCTCTAGTGTTTTAGCTAGCTTGCGCACCTTCACAGGCAACATCATATCCTGCTGACATACCTGGGAATTCAACTTACTGCCCATGCAGAACAGGAGCATTACGGCTCAGAGCCAGTCTGCATGGACATTCAGCTGTCCAGGTGAAAACACAAGCAGAAGAGTGGGAGTCTGTTTTCATTAAAATCATTTCCTATGTTGATGTGTCTCACTGCTTTCTGCAGACACGCTTTCCTGTTTCCACCATGCGGTACCTCCCCATTGCTTCATAGCAGGACAACTGGACCCTTGATTGTTACTGAGTGAAATGGAATCAATTGCTTAATCCCAGCTTCCAACGGTATCAAAGCAAGTGTAGCAACTTTTCCACTAATTGTTTTGTGGTGTTGTCTCATTTTCTCTTAGTCTAGAACTATCGTGGAGAATTATTTGGAGGTTGTGTAGTCAATGCCTACATCTGTGCATAGAAACATCCTCCCTCCAAGTCAGGGAGGTTTGAACACAGCTATTCTAAACGAGCCATTTTGAGGAGAAACATAACATCACCTGGGATGAGCATCAATACCGAATTTCTTTCCCAGAACCTGTAAAATCTACCTTTCCTTGGGCTAGTGGTTTAAACAGCACTCTTGACTGGACCTTGCAAACACTTGCAACCTGTTGGGAAAGATTGATAGAAGTTTGACACCTATCCCTGGTTGTTGGAAAAATCTGAAGAAGGCACTCGTTGTCTCAGTTCTTTCTTCTGCCTTTGTTACTGATTCTTTATCTGTTCTTCCTACTCTTTAGCTGAGAGTTTCTGTTTTACCTCCAGCTAGAGACCAGTGTTGTTGGTTCTTACTGTGTGATCTCATTCACATTCACCAGTGACAGTGTTACAGTAAAAAGATTAGTGCATCTCTGCAAAGCTTAGCATTCTGCCTCTCAGCCTGCACCTCTGAATCTTTTTATCCTCCTTTGAGAGCAAAACTGGAAGGAGTCAGTCATGCATAGGAATAGGAATTGTAGAGAATAAGGTTTATTTAAAAAGTCTGAGTAGGAAAAAAGACCTAGAGAATTCTGTTCAAAATTAAAGGCCATGGCAAAAATTAAGAGTCTGAAATTGACCTCTCTTAGTATAATTACTTCTGAATTTAGACCAAAAAAGCATAAAGACCTATGTTCACAATGAAATGAGGATGAGAGTTGTTATATCAGTGACTGGAATGGGAAGAGTGGCTCTCCTATTTTGTGATAGCCACATTTGTTGCCTGGATGTGTTTCATTTGGCATGGATTGTTAGAAAATTAAACTAAGACATATTATTAAAAGAGTTTATTTGATCCTTTAGATATCAACTGAGTTAGCAGTTGTTCCACTGAAGGAAGATGTGTTACATTTTCATTACTGATGATTAATTATGGAATGACTGTGCTGCATGAAGAGGATTGGGATATAAGTGGCAGTTTTCAAACAGGAAATAACTACTGACCCACTGTGTGTTTTGGTGATGCTAGACAATCTGCAGTATATAACATACAGTGCTTTCAAACATGAAGACATCTTCCTTCTGTGTAATCCCGTTGAAGAAAATATCCAAAAGTAGTCTAGCATTGGAATGGAAATTCAAGTGGAATGTTATCCCTTGAATCGAAAGAGCGTTCTTCAAAAGCCCTACTGAGGCCTCACCACTTACCTACAAATATTTGGAGATTATATCATTTTTGTGAAGAATGCTCAGGACCTATAACCCATTTGAGGTTATTGAAGCTTCACAAACAAGGAATGCTTAAACTCTGTAATCTCCTTAGAAGTCAAGTTTAATAGGCAGGTTTGAGTAAATTCAGCTGTGTAAAATGAGAGGATCTCTTATGACCAGTGCAGTTGTGCTGGGTTTGCTGTAAAACAGACAATAGAAAATAGTCTGTTAGGTAGATATTGATTACAGAGAAAATAACTCTGATTTACAGAATGTTAATCAAAGGCAATTCTAGGGGTTAAAAAAATGTAGTGTGCTCTAAAACTATCTATATCTGAGGCCAAAAGATGACACACATTTTACAGATATTGAGAAAACTCTGAAAGAATTTCCCTTGCTTAACAAGATCAGATTACTTGAAGATGCATTTTATGTGTTGAGAGATATGATTAATGAGAGTCAAGGCCTTTAAGGATAAAAATATTTAAGGAAAAAACAGTATGAAACTTGACTTCCCGGTTTTCTGGACAGTACATCTCTTATGATTCTGAATTTCAAGTATTTGATGGAACATAACTTTGTCCAGTGTTCTTCACACATCAGTGAAGAATGTTAAAAGCAGATATAGTATACTAAAATTGAAGTTGTAATAAAATAAGAGACTAATGTTATTGATTAATCCCTGTCTGAAGATGACATCACTGCAGAAATCTCTAAACCTAATCTCTAATGTGGTCCTGTCTTGGGCTAGCTGTATCAGTGGCTGTCAGTAGAGCTATCATTCTGAATGCAGACAGTATAAGGGAGCTCTTGGAAGACAGAGCACTCTGAACACTTTTTTATGATATTGTTGGTTTTATGACTTCAGTGAGAGCATTTCCTGCTCAGTGCTTTTAGTGTAGCATAGGAGAAGGTAAGAGCCAGATAAATTTTTTTTTTAGGGAAGAGGGCATGGTGGAGAACACTAACTTGCTAAACCAGAACTATTTCATGAGTATGTTTTCTTTCTCCACTTATTTTCTCCTGTGCTGAAGAATCCCATGAAATAGTGGATGAGTTTATTTTCTGTGTCTCTGTTCCTTTGGGTAAATCCAGACTGGTTTTATGTAGTTTCCTTATCCCTTTTCTGAGGAAAGTTAAAGAGATAACTATTTGTCATTCTTCCTTAATGCTGTGGCATTCATATTCTCTCTTTCTTTCTGTATTTAGATATGTGTACTAATACTTGAAGTGCTGGAGCATAAGCTGTGGGCCCTGAGTTGGAGTTGACCTGTGAATGAGTCACAACCTAGATGAATGTTTTGGTTTTCCTATTGACTTCAGGTTCCAGAGGCAGAACCTGGCCCAGCTGTGTCGCTGTGGTCCTGTCCTCACCCAGGTGGTCATGGTTGGGGTGGTGGGTGAGGCCAGGGCTATTTTAACCAGAAGCCGATCAG
>JAVSBS010027848.1:2345-21978 GCA_033124195.1 Coracias cyanogaster | reverse complement strand
ACCACTGCCCTGCCCAGCCTGGCACAGCCCTTCACAGCCCTTGCCAGCAAGAAATTGTTCCTCATGGCCAACCTCAATCTCCCCTGGTGCAACTTGAGGCCATTTTGTCCTATCACTTCTTCCTTTGGAGAAGATACACAGGTGCAGACATTTTAATATGTGTGTATATATATTTTATTTGTGTTTCTTATAGGCACAGACATTAATTTTTTTTTCCTTCATGGAAAGCAATGACCTCCTCTACCCATGGCGAATACTAGACCTTATCCCTGGTCAATCAGGAGGAATATAAGGCGCGATGGACGTGCAGATTTCCCCTGGGTGGTGTAAGAGTAACCAAGGAGTAGTGCTCAGGCATCTGAAATCCTAGTTCAGTCACCTCTCTGCTGGATCCCTCTTCCTGCTGCTTTTCATTTATTATTTCACTGCATCATTGTGCCATGAAGTCAGAGACATCTGACGCCTCCTCCACTGTTCATATGTGCTTAATCTTGCCACAGGAATGCAGGGAAAAATCCGTGAACCGTTACTTGCGAGGCATGAAAAGGGAAGAGAATTACTGTTGGATTACCTGGAGTTGGACCAGAATGAGTATCACAGAGGCCATGTGAAATATCCAGGCAGGTTTTCAGGTGGATTTGGGAGGTATTTGCAGAGTTCGTGGGCTTAATGTTGCCTAGGATAGGTTACTAAATAAAATTACACGTAACTTAATGGATGCAGCCACATAGAAGATATCCCAGCGGAGGCATTGAGATCATTTCCTCTCTTACAAGACTAATTTCATTCCTCTTTTTCTTAGTCAATTAACACAAAGCTCCACTATTAATATTAAACTAATACGAGCCTGGAAGGTCCTCCACTTAGTAAAGAGATGATCAGAAGAAAATGGTAGTGTTAATCATCTCACAAAGGGCACCAGATGCTCGCAAACTCAGCAACAGAGCAGCTACTGGTGTTTTGGTTTTTAAATTATTACATGCAATTTTAGAACAATTTGTAGTATAATTAGGACTGCTTAATTAAAGCATGACTTGCTTTTTACATCAAAACTACAGTTGTGCTTTGGATTTTGGAAACTGGGTGCTGGCTGGGTGGGCTTGAGCAGGGGTAGTTGTCATCCTCGGGTGCCAGGGTGACATGGAGTGCTCCAGAAAGTCCCCTTCCAACCTGCAGTGCTGTGAAAAGAGCCAGCCACGGGTTTTTGTAGCTTCTAATTACTCCATTTGATTTCTGGGGAAAATGCTCAGGTATGATGAGTCTTTCACGCAGCAGGTCCATCCAGACACAAAAGCTTTTGGTGCCGCCTTGGACATGGCAGCGCTGGTTTTTTTGTTCTAGCCATAACCGTGATGGGCAAAGGTTCAGACCTTTGCTGGTAATTCAAGAAGGATCTGCTGTGATGTTCTTTTTTAGGCGATTTTAGTGTGAGTGAGGTTTTCTTTTTGGTGCTTGTTGACTTAATGCAGTAGCACGTGTCTGCTCTGTAGGAACACTGTCAGTCTGGCCTGGCTGGAGACCCAGCTCAAGTCCTCGTGGCTAATTTGGGCTGCGTGGTGAAGACACCAGAGTCACACAGGCAGCCTGGCCAGGTCCTTGATTCACAGCCTGCTTCCCCTCAAAATAGGGTTAAATGAGATAACCAGGGTCAAGGATAGAGCGAACTCTAGGACTGTAGGAACTTGATGTAACATCTCTAATTGAGAAGCTTGTCAGATGTCCCATTAGGCATGCAAGTGGTGAGATTAGTAACAATGCAATTATATTAATTCACATCTTAATATAAGCAGCAAAATGTGGGAGCTTTTTTGGTATTTATAAAAGAATTTATTTCGCTCTGGGAAGCCTTTTTTTTTTTTATGCTCTTCCTGAAAACTGACGTGCCTAGTCCAAAACTTTCGGCGCTGGCAACAGCCTACAACAATATTCTAGCCTCGGTGTTTCCTTAAATTTGGGTCTTCACCTCTCACTACCTCCCTTTCTCTCAGCAAATAACATCTGTAACTTTCAGAACCAGTTGCTCACAAGAGAGAACGAATATTGAGGGTATTTTTCCACTCGTCGTTTGCTTAGCAATTAGAAGTCATGAATAAAGTCAGCAAAGTGGCATCTCATCTCCATACATCTCCCTTGACTCTGCAAACTGCTTGACTCAATCGTCGGTTAGCAAATTGTTGGGACATTTACCAGCGTAGCAGATGTAGCTGTGACGTAGCTGGAAGAGTCACCAGCAGGTGCATCCCATCTTCTCATGCCTAAATGTTCGGTGTTGATGTGCTGGGATGCTCCTGCACAGGTGTGTGCTCCCTACGCGCCCAGGGAATATGTTGTAGAGTGGCTGGAATGTTTCTGAATGCTGGTTCCAGCGCAACTAACCCTTGCTAGGCCATATGGACCACGTCTAACTTCTAGGGACTCGTGTGGTTACGTGTCTGAAAGAGAAACGCGATCGGTGCCTTTGTGCTTGGGTAGTCTCCTGTTTGTAGCTGCACGCTGGAGCTCACTGTACAGTGTGTAGGGGAAGTGAAGTACTTGCAAAAGCCCACGGGCAGAAGGAATGGCAGCTTTTGTGGCTGTGGGGAAGATCTCGGGATGTTTAGATGTTGTTCTGATTTTACGGTTGTGTGCACGCCCAGCACCATTGGTGGCTCTTTGAGACATGGTCTAGGGAGATGTTCGAAGATGGTTGGTCTAGATGATCCTAGAGGTCTTTTCCAACCTGAATGATTGTGTGATTCTGTGTGACAACGGGAGAACCTCAGTAGATGCTGTGAGAATTTAGACAAGGCTGGGGAAGGGTTTAGAAAATTGAATTTGGGATTTAGCATCTGGTGTGGCAGGATTCACTTCAGCTGACGTGAGGTATCAGCAGCACAGATGTCTATGGTTGAGCTAGCCACCATGGGGGCCCAGTATAGACGGTGGAAAGAAATGGGCACATAGAGGAAGAGATTCATGTCACCACTTTCAGACACAGACTTTTGAACAAGGTGATGAGTCACCTCAGTTCCTCTGTCTCCGTTTCCCCTGGGATGTACGTCCGCAGAGCGGTACTGCAGTGGGTAGATAGATACAGCTACTGAAATGCCTGTGGATTCTGCCCAGCTGCCAGAAAGAGTTCACTGCATGGACATTAATCAAATGAGGTTTTATGCATTTAATTAAGGGACACCTCCAGAGATCAGGCCAGCCTGCCAGTGACCCGATCTGAGTCACCTCTGAAATAGCTGCCTACAGGCGTTGACTGCGAAGGGAACGTCGGGCATCTTGTGCCTCCAGACTTAAGCCTGAGTAGATTACATGGACTAAATCCAGACACCTGCATGTTTGGCTCCCTATCTAGCCAAGAACATTTTCTTTTTCTATCACTTTGTCCACCTTGTTGCTTGAATACGTGATCTGTGCATATCAAGAGTATCTGTGAGGTGCTCTAGTGCTGCCAGTGCCATTGCTTAGGCTGTAAAGGGAGAGGGACATGAATCTTCTGCAACTGCAGCAGCTAGTCATCTAATCTAACCTCAGTACTCAAGCTTCGCCGTCTGACAGTGGTGTGATCCTGGTTCGGAGCCTGATGTCTGATTTAGGCGGGATCAGTCACTCTGGAAGAGCTGCTCTGCTTCTCTGAGGTGGGTTTGCTGGAGGAGATCAGATGTTGGACTTTGAAGCAAGCAGCGAGCACGGGAAAGCCACCCTCTGCCTCTTAGATGGCAGATGATCTTTTTTGTGGTACGGTGGGACCTTGCCTGGCACAGCAGGATTCTAGTCCACGAGCAGAACCCCTGTATCTGAGCGTTATACAAACGATAGCAATAACGGAATAATTATGCTAAACTCCAGGAGTGGCGTGTAACCGCAGCAGGTGTGCAGATCCTGCCTGCATCCCTGGTGTTCATTAGTCATGCAATTAAACGGGTTTTTCCCTCCTCCTTCCTCGAGATTGCACGAGGTTGATTTAAAAATAACCAACAAGATGATCGAGAATAAGTATACAAGTTAGCGCGGAAGCAACTCGTCCAGCTGTTGCCTTGTTCCCACGGCAGATGCCACCAACACAACCTTAACTTAGCGAGTTGCAAATGTCAGTGCTGTAACAACTGAATTTAACATGGGGAGATGTTGAACAGCAGGTTACTGCAAGTTCAGCTCAAAAAGAAACCCTTCACTGCTATTAACAATTCTACTGTTCCGTGAAAAAAAGAGGAGGAACGGGATCAAATAGTCATTATCTGAATTGGCCAGCAAATGCAAGCCTGGAGACCAGGCAGTTTTTAGTAGGTCAGCTATCTATTTAAAGTAATTTGAATTATCTAAGGATAATTGAAATCCAGTGTTCATCCATTACTTTCATTTTCAGGTCTTAAATGATTATATCCATAGCTCTGCCTCACATTTATTTGGTGACCTCTGAGACCTTCAGCTTTCCTGCCTGTAATAGGTCGCGGTATTATTTTCCATCAAATTATAACATATGTAGTCACAGGTTCTTCAAATGCAATTGGCTTGGCTGGGTGACAGCTGGAAGGAAAGTTATTGCCTCAATCCTATCTGGGGCTATTTATATTCAGCTCTGCAACTTAACGCTCTTCCTTTTATTGGTGTTGCTCTGCTTACCACGAAAAAAAGGCAGTCACAGAAGTGAGTGAGTTCTTTACGGTGTCCACAAGTTTCACCAGAAGATTTTTTATTTTTTCTAACGAGAGATCTGAAAGCAGTTAGCATTTGATGTAGCCCACAACAGACAGATCTACGCAATAAACGGCATTCAGCTTTTATTGCCGCCGCTTAAAAGCGAGCAACTGAGTATGAGAAAGAAAATCGGGTCATAGCCCAAGCAAGCGCAGCTGTACAACCATCACATTTCCCGGCGAAGCTCGCTGTGATGGGGGTTATGGAGCGTTTTACTTTGGTCCCATGAACAGTCACAACCCGCATCTGTGGTGTAGAGCAGAAGTTTCTCTTTGCGTTACTCGCTCCATCTTTTTCTGGTGGGAGGTTGCGCATTCAAGGTGTAGCTTTGGGACCTTGTATCTTTAGATAGCATCATAAGCATGTGCTGAGGTGGAAAATCTCTGGTGCTACTCCAGATAGATTTTTGGGACTGCAGCGAGGAGCTTCAGGCAAGAGTATAGACCCACAGAATGCCAGCATGGTGGGGGTTGGAAGGGATCTCTGGAGATCATCTCATCCAGCTCCCCAGCTCCAGCAGGTCACCCAGAGCAGGGGGCCCAGGATCACATCCAGATTAATTTGGAATCTCTCCAGAGAAGGAGACTCCACAACCTGACCTGAGCTGCTGTGGCAAACGGCTCAGCGTGTCTGAGTCATGATGGCAGCAGAGCTGTGTTAGTTCAGCACCGTGAACTGGACTAATAAGTGTTGGGGACACCGCTGGGTTTGCGGGCCTGGAGAGTGGTGGTCTGCACACCACTTCCTTGAGCAGCCTCCTCATCATCGCTTTGCAGGAGAGTCTCAGGAACTCGATGGTTTTGGTGAGAGCCGCCACTTGGGTGGGTGGGAGGCTGCCCCGAGGGCATGTTAGCAGAGGAGAACCTTACAGGCTCATAGCAGAGCAAAACAGATGCTCAACTCTATCACAAGAGCACTGCTGGTGATGGGAGAAACCATATTTTTTGGCATCTGAAGACTCCTGTGTTGAGGTGTAAGGGTGCTGCGGGCCCTGGCGTAGGGACAGGGTGAAACCATCCCACCCTACATGGGGCTACGCGTGCCATCAACGGGCTGGGAGCACCGGTGACATTGGCGTGATGATCGAGATGTGCCGTAGCTTCCATTTGTCTCACGTAGCTCATAGAGAGGGAGGGGAAACAGTTTTAAAAATGAATAGGGAGATTTATTTCTCTTTCCTTCGTTTTATTACAAGAGCTTGTGCTATCAAGGGAATCTGTCATTTGGGTCATCTCTCCTTGTCAGTCCTGCAGCAGCACAACTGGAGAGAGGAAGAAGCGATGCGTGGCTATGAGCTGAACTGCTGCTACCCCAAGGTCTCCTCTGTGGGCTGTAGCTCTCTTCTGGGTTTGGTTGGTTTTTTTTTCCTGGAAGGGAAAAGAGATAAAATATTTTATTTGCGTTTATACTGATGGAGATATCGTTTGGGCAAGGTCTATCACTGACTCCTGTAGTTGCACAGAGGTCTGGCACAACATCTACTTAATAAACAGGCAAGACAACACAGTATGACTTTATTAGCTACCGAAATTTAGAAGCCTGTGAAGAAGGGAAATAGTTGATTTCTCACAAGTTTCTCTTGAGATGAAAAATCTGAGCACTTTGTCTACAGGACCATGGGTATTTCCTCAGCAGCCTTAGAAGATATGAACTATTATTGGTTTTTCTTCCTTTAGGGATAAAAGACGCTAAGATTGATACATCTGTAGTCTGTGTTAGGCCTGAGCTTGAGTTCATTCTCAGCTCAAAATACATCTGCCAACCACAGGACATGGATGGAAGGATGCTTGTGTTCAGACAGGAGCTGTCACCAGATGTCTATGTCTGCACTTGTAGCTGAGCTAAGTGTCCAGTTTCTCCTTAGAGTCAGAATAGGGCTGGATAAAACTAAGAAGAGAAAGCATAGGTGAGAAAGTGCTATTTTATGGAATATTTGAGATCTTCTGGACCTTCCTTTCCTCTCTTCCTAAGGTCTTTCTGCCTTAGTAATTCTTGTTCCTAAAGCTTAAGATGTTTTAGAGGAGGATGTTATTTCCATGTGATCCAAGGGATACATTGGGCCACGAAGGAGTCATGACTGTCCTGAGGTGATGGTACTGCTCAGCGTCAGCCTGGAGACTGGCACTTGTGCCTTTCTCCTTGGGACTTAGACCTCCCAGAGCACTGGGGCAACTTCTTGTCTTGCAAGGGTGTTTTGGGTTGCACCAACCTTTTGGATCTCTGGCTCCTTTCTCAAACAACGCTGTGGGCTCAGTCCTGCCTCTTGACTGTCATGCTTGACACTGCCAGGGCAAAGGGACAACATCCAGCCTTGATCAGGACCTTTGGCCGCATCAGACTGTTGCGGGATCAGGAACGAATCCAGACGGACACACCGGGGTTAACCGTGTTGCTTGCTGGAGTTAGCAAAGCCTTCTCACCCATGCTTTCCTAACTGACTTTCACGTAATCCGTGTCAAGAGGTTTGGCCAAGATTGTCTGAGCTTCATCATTTCTGAACACTTACCAGGTCCTTCAGGAGCACTTTGTGCAGGAGTAAAATTCGGGGGTCATTAAGTTTCCCATTAGATCTCAAGGAGACAGGCTATCATTGGGGCAAATGAGACGTAGCACATGATTTCTGGGTTTTTTTGGTTGTAATTTTTTTTTTTTTTAATGTAAGATTTATTAAGGACTCTAAAACTCCAGAGAAGAAGAGTTTCTTTTACTACTATGGCACAAAGGAATCGAAAGGTTGATCCTTGCAGGGTTTCAGGCTGGTGTGTTGTTTGCTCCAGCTTTTGTGAATCTTTTTGGTTTTGGGGAACTTGTGAAATCTTATGGAAATGTTAAATGTTGCAGAATATCCACGTCTCCTTCTACTCTCTCACATACTTAATCCATATTCCGTAGCCTTTCTCTCCCCGTCCTTCTACATTTTCTATCTTTGTACAAAACGGAAGTGAAAAACAGAGTAGAAAAGGTTTGAAGTGAGGTGTTGTGACTCCCAAATGATTCTCTGTGTGGGATTTAAAGCCCTCTCCCTGCCCTCTGGCTCGGAGGTCGTGTGGCACTGCTGACACCCTGGTGCCGTGGGATCCCCATGGGGACCTGCAGCCTGGAGATGAAACCACACCAACGACAGGTCTCAGGAGCTGGGCAGGCAAAGCTGAAGTCAAACTTTCCGCTCCACCGTGACAAACCAAAACAAAGCGCATCCAGATAGACTTTCATTCCACAATAAAGGGAAAAGCTCGTTTGGATTTGGGGGATTTTTTTGCTGTTGGCGATGATAAAAAGGGAAGGATATTGTGGGATTTTGTGTCACTATAGTAATGAGAGCCACAATTCACTTCAGCTTCTCTCCAGAAATGCTTCTCCAGCATGCTCAAGTGTTTCAGTACTTCATCCTGGAGCTCAGTGTGCCCAGGTCAGCTTTTGAGAGGCAGATCACCTCCATAACTCCAGCAAGCTGTTGAGCTTAGAAAGCAATTATTTTGATATGTAAAGGAAACAATGGGAGGAAAAAGGTACTGGTTTTGAAACGCAATCAAGGCCAAAGATAGAAAAAGGTTTCTCATCTAGTCTCCAATAATTATTTTTTAAACGATGCCCTTGGCATGGGATACGCGGCTGTTTCCTTAACTAACTGCAGGAAAAGCCACTTGTACCATTACCCCCAAGGCTGGGAGGCAGGTCGTGTAATTCCCTTCTCCAATGGCAAAAAAATGGAGGTAAAATCTCTATTGAGTGCACTTAATGGCTCGACAGATTATTAACGAGATACGGAGCTTTTCGAATCTAATTCCCTAGGTTTAAATCCAAGCCCTGTCAGCAGCTGGAGAAAGATCTAAGGAAAATTAGTTGATGTTCTCGGCCCAGCTCCTGGAAGATGAAAAGCTGCACAACAGTTGGCACTAATTAGCACTTGTGTTGGCCTCTACTCCGAAATACCGGAGCCAGGGAGAAGTGAACTAAAGGTGTGGTGGGTGGGATCTGTGTCTGCAGGAGGAGATGCAGGACCAGCCACACTCACACACTCATCCTGTTCCTCAGCATCCCACCTTGGGCATCCCGTCCGGAGCTCTCCAGCTATGTTGGTCTCTAATTAGGGAAGCTGCTGCCCAGGCAGAGGGCAGGAGCTCCAACGTTATGGTTTCAATGGACTGAGAAAGGGTGGAAGAAGAAACCCAGGCACAGCAGGGAGAGAGCCAGAGATAGGACACACCGTCTGACCCTCCTCTCTTGGCCTCTCTACCTACATTCTCCTCCTGTCCTACCTTGTGCTGGCCTCTGCTTCCACTCTGCACTTCTGTGGAGGTGTAAACCTGCCTGGAAGTTATTCTCAGGTGCATTATCCCCTTGTATGTGTGATTGCTGATTTTACCACTTGGGTGGTAAAATTGCTGTTGGATCCTGCTCTGAGATGTATTTCCCAGCGGTGACTCCCTCTTAGCCTAAAAAATAATTAAGGTAATAATAATAGTAAATAAAGTTCAATACTGTACATAGAGTCTCTTTGGTCAGTGGCACTTAGTCCCTCAGTTTAGGCTCAGGCCAGCCTCCAGATCCCGTCTGGAAAGGTGGAAGGAGAGCAGGATAACATCTACAGCACTCGGGTTCCTCGAGTAGTCCAGCCGGATTTCAGCCATGCCCAGCTGGGTGGTCCCACCAAGCCCCTCTACGTCACTTCTCAGGGGTCTGTCACACCAGCTCTGCCTTTACCACTAAAAGGAAGACAGACCTTGGAGCACATTCTCAGCTAGAGCTTTTCACTCTCTCAAATCCTCTGGCAAGGGAAGAGGCATCAAACCGATCTCGGTCACGCTAGGACAGGCTGGAGGGTGTTAGGCATCCATCTAATTAGCTGCTCGTATCTGGTGCTAATATTACTTTTCTTTGGAGTCTTTTATCTTTAAATAGGAATAATTATCTGTAAAACAACTACATAAATCAATCAAAATCTTCTCTACGCCATGTTTAAGAGGGAGCAGTGCAGATACTTGGAGATCTCAGCCTCTGCATTAATGGCAGTGAATGTCCGGTGTCTCTTGTCTCCATTAATCTCTTTTAATCCACCGAGGGCTGGTAGGATTTCCAGTTAGTGGTCTTCCAATCATTTCTTCATTTTCAAAGAGGCAGAAGTCTCCATCTGACTGGCACTGCAAGCTGTGGCCCTGGCTCACTGAGCAGAGCTTAGATTATGGGAGAAGAGGGAACAATTGTGAGGTCAAGGGAAACACCTCGCTGGCAAAGGCGTCTAAATGTCAGTCAGCTTGCAGAAGTGAAACCAAGGTTGTAGGAAGTCCTGGGATTTGTTTCGAAATCACGGTACTCAACAACATTTGCAGGTTCTTTTTACTTGACCTTTATTTTCAGCAGCTTTATGCAGCGGGCACTTCATCCTACTTAACTGGAGCCTTCCAGAAGTTAAGTATCTGGCCTAAGCCCTTTATAGGCTGCAGAAAGAAGCAAGCACAGCCTGATCCACCTGCCTTGGAAATGTCTCCTGTCTTAGAGGGGAATGGAAGATGGTAGGACAGGAGTCCTGCTGACCGTGTTAGACTAGCTGCTTACATTTAAAATTAATCCTACATTGACATTTTTTTTATTAATTTAGTCCAAGTAGCTCTGATGCTGGAGAGAAATCTCCCCCGGAGCCATTTTCAAGCCAAGCAGCAATATTAGACAACGTGTTCTTGAGACTAAGTTGTCTCTTCACGCACAGGACTGCAGCAAGACGAGAGGATGGGAAAGAGCTGCTCGGGCATTTCTCTCTTCCAGTGTAATTCTGTTTATCCCGGATTTCTGTGCTTTTTAGGATGATGTTATTAAGAAAAAGGCTCTTGGAGTGGTCAGGTTGTCAGAATAAGGGTCTCGCTGGGTTTTTTCACCTTTGCCTCAATCCAGGCTTTCCTGGACCCATCTGTAAATAAAAGTGTAGCTCTTCTGTCACTGCAGCCTGTTCCTGTGGGGGTTGTCGGTCTGTAGAGTATTAAAAAAAAAAAATATCCCTATAACAAGTATGTCTATTTTGGGAAGACCCCGGGAAGCTCGAGGGGTCCATCCTGGCTCTGGACAAAGGGCAGCTGAGCACGGGGCCAGCTCCGAGGACAGAGACCCGAAATGGGTCTGTAAACTCTGGTGATGTGCCGGGGAGGGTGAGCTGTGAGATGAATTTTTGATTTAGCAGGTTTAAAAGCTAATGGGATTCAGGAGTTAGATCCAAGATAGCGTACAGCTATCCAGCCATGAAGAATGGAACAAGGCTCAGTTAGTACCATAATAGCATCTTAAAGAAAAAGACCAAAAAAAAAAACCTAGAAGGAAAGATTTTCTTTTCTTTGCATCAGGAGGGAAAGGAAATAGAATTTCTTGCTGTTGTCACACACGGCCAGGTTGTCTGTGCTCTCTTCAGGCTTTGGGTCTCCTCTTTTCCAGCACCTTGTCATGTCTGTTTAGACTGAGAGATCTCCAGGGCAGAGACAGCGTCTCAGAGGGGTTTAGAAGAGGGCAGCGGTGCAACAGAATCCGTCGGGTATTTCTGTTGCAAAGAGGAAGAGGGACAGGGTTCAGACCAGGGTTGCTCATCCCCACTTTTACCAGCGTAGCTGGAAAACCGAGTTTCCTGCTCATGCCACACACCGTGGGGAGAACTTTCAGGCAACCAGCCCCTCATGAGAGCACGTGGCCACGGCATGGGGTGGGGGGGTCAGCTTCTGTTTCTCTGCTCCCTCTCGGTCTCCGGTTTGGAGATGGGCAGGAGATCTGGGTGCTGCTGGGCTTTGCGCGGGCTCCTCAGCTGCCTTCTCCTGGGAACGGCTCTTTGCTTCCCTCCGAGCTGCATCCCAGCCGCCAGCTGGGAAAGAAACCCTGTGGTACCGTGCTCATTTCATTCAGAGTGATTAATACTAAAAACTACAAGTAATACCCACGGGAAGTTTCCAGGGAACGTTTTCTGTAATTAAAAATAACGCCCAGGCAACCGCCTGCGGGTTCTGTTCCAGAGAAGCACTATTCCCTGTCCCCGCATGTGCAAATCGAGGTTGTAAAGGGAAAAATATTAATAGTCGATGGCTTGACTGGCTGAGGAGGTGGTTTAGTTGCTGCTTCATTCCACAGTGACGATTCTCCGCATGTGCTTTCACCAGTTGCTCGCTGAGGTACATCCAGGCAGAGGGGCTGCGTGGGGAAATTCCTGGGGAACTGGAAAAGATGAAGGTATCCAGGCAAACAGGGAGGTGAAGCTGCTTCTTGAGCATCAAGTGGGCTTCTTGGCACTTGCAGTGTGCTTCTGCACGCTGCAGAATATCAGGTCCTATCCTGACCATCTGGACCAATAATCAAGGCTTCATTAGAAACCCAGATTTGTTGTAAATTGGAACATGTAATTAGAAAATGTGGCTGCTAATTGAGTCCCTTTGATGTAAGCTTCAAGATGTGACGCTGATCCCACACAGAAGGGGTTTTCAATGCCTTTTATTTATATACATTTCCCCCCATTTATTGTTATTTGCAGTTCCAACTCTTTGCTGATCAGAAATATTCAGAAATTCATCTTGCAAAGAGCAGTGTCACTTCGGCTATTTATAAACACGATGCTGGCACAAAATGCCATTCAGCAAATTCCTTTTTTTAGGTTGCTTCTTTCCCCCCTCCCCCCTACCCCCCTCGTTTTCCTCCCTTTCCTTTATATTTCCAACTACAAAACAAGAAGTTTCTATTTTCGTTCGTGCAGAAGTGTTCAGAGCAAGCCGAGTGTGAGGATTCAGTAGGTGGCACTCCTCCCTCTCGGTCGGCTCCACCGATGCCAGCAGAAGGATTTTTACCTTCTTGAAGGTGCTACCTCTCACGAAGGGTGGGAGATGGGCTCCTCCAACTCACGCGCTCACCCAGACCACCCTCTGCTAACTCAAAAAAACCCCAGCCCCGAGGTGTGAAACTCAACGCCGCGGCCGATCGCCGACTGGAATCATCTCAGTTCAGCTCTCTGTGGTTTTAATTAGCGGTGATGGCCTTTACCGAAGGTCCTGGGAGAAGACCACACGTTCTTCGTTGGAGTTCGGTGGCTGCCGACGCTGCTCTGTCTTTGCTCTGTTTCTGCTCCTGCAAAATGTTGTTGAGTTTCTTGAGAAAGGGAGCGCTGCAGACATGCAAAATCTTATTACCCTTATATAAGCCAAAGGAATTAATTAAATAAATGCATAAAAATAACCTCTCAGAAAAAGCTAGCATATAACTTAATTTCCTGCCACTCTCTAAAATCTGCTACAGCACAAAGCCGGGTCTTTCTAATGCTTTTCACCTTCTGAGAAAATATCTTCAGCTAGAGAAGAGGAGGAAAGTTTAACCCCTAAGACTCTGGCCTCTTTCTGTGTTAGGGTGACAGCTTCATTCTCTGAGCTTCTAAAGGTCTGTGAGATATAAAGGAAGGTGGACAAAAGCACAGCGCAGGGAGCCCCAGCCCTGGGGGGTGCTGTGCCCGGAGCTGAGCTGAGGCCAAGCGCTGCTTCACCAGACCTTGTGTTTCAAGATGTAGCAACAAGCTTCACGGGACCACCAATGACTTCTTCACAGTAACTACTGATCCATAGGCTCATAGAACGGTTTGGGTTGGAAGGGACCTCAAAGATCATCTAATTCCAACCCCCTGCCATGGCAGGGACACCTTCCACTAAACCAAGTTGCTCAAGGCCCCATCCAACCTGGCCTTGAACACCTCCAGGGTTGGAGCATCCACAGCTTCCCTGGGCAACCTGTGCCGGTGTCTCACCACCCTCAGAGTGAAGAATTTTCTCCCAATTTCCAATCTAAATCTCTCCCTTTCTGGTTTGAAGCCATTACGCCTCATCCTGTCACTGCAGGCCTCTGTGAAAAGTCCCTCCCCAGCGTTCTTGTAGCCCCCCTCAGATACTGAAAGGCTGCAAGAAGGTCTGCCCGGAGCCTTCTCTTCTCCAGGCTGAACAAGCCCAATTCTCTCAGCCTGTCTTTGTAGGAGAGATGTTCCAGTCCTCTGATGATCTTTGTAGCCCTGCTCTGGACCCTCTCCAACAGGTCCATGTCCTTCTTGCGCTGGGGGCTCCAGAACTGGATGCAGTGCTCCAGGTGAGGTCTCACGAGAGCAGAGGGACAGAACCACCTCCCTTGCCCTGCTGCCCGCACTTCTTTTGTTGCAGCCCAGGATACCTGGGTTGGCTTTCTGAACACGAAAGGACCAGAGCAGACTAAGGAGCAGCCCCAGGAGGGTGAAGGTGGCACTGCCAGCGTGGCTGGAGGCCGTGCTCCAGCCCAGCATTTCTTACGCTGCTTCAGGGGAACAGCTTTTGCCTTACAGTAAATTAATGAAGAAGGAATCAGACCCAAAAGGTTTTTTGCAGGGGGAAGCTGGTTCCACAGACTCGATCCACCACCGAGCCCTGCCTGCTCCATGCAGAGGGCTTCCTGGGGCTGCTGCGCGGTGCCAAGCCGAAGCAATTAGAGCAGACCAACATGATTATCCCAGCTTGCCAGTAGTCACCGCTGCAGAAAATACAGTTCCAGGAGCTCTCGCTCCTCTTCAGGCACAAAGCAATTGCTTTCCTGGATATTGGGCCATCCTTGGAGATGCTGAACATCTCCAGCAGTGGAGCGGGTATCTTGCTGGCCCCAGCTTGGAGGGAGTACAGCTGAAATAATGACACTGCACCTGCCGCGGGAGCAGAAAACCCCTCTCTGGTCTTGCTCGCGGGGGAACTCGTTCAAAACCCAGCTCAGCTACCTAGATTGCAGGAACGGCTGAGGATTTAGGTCTTAACGAAGCAAATACTCATGGCCGCAAAGCCCACTGTGACAACAGGCGGTACGCGGTAATTAGGAAAAATGCATATTGCTGGAGACACAAGAGCATGGCAGATGAGTTTAGTGTTCCTAATAAAAAAATCTAATTCCCCTAATCTGTATCAAACACTAAAAGCTACATGCTACCAATTATTTTCTTCTAGTTTTAATTTACAACAATCAGTTATAATGGATGAAATTAATTCTTAGTTTAATTTTGTTGGCTGTGTGCTTAGAATCCCATTTTTTTCCCTCTCCCGTTTTCCTGGTGCTGGAAATTAGCTGCATCTAGCTTCAGCGGTGCCGGTTAAGATGGAACATTGGTCCTAATTGTTTACTAATCATCGCAACCTTTGGTGTAACTCACTATTTGCTGCAGCTTCAGTGTGGGTTTTAGTCTCATTAGCTTTGCTTACCCTTTCAAATCCAAGGTTTTAAAATTAACATTATAAACATTGCCATCTGTATCTTCCATCAATTTGCCTCTGTTTGCATCGCTCGCTCCGGTCCTTCTTTTTCCTTAGAAAAGCCCGTGGGGTTGTCCTAATTTACACTGGTTTAACTGCGTCTTATGACCTAGAACTGCTCAGAAACCCTACCCACGTAGACACGCTCACTTAAACTCAGTCTCAGTGCAAAGTGAGACCAGATGGGGATGGGCTCGGTGAGGACCAAGCTACGGTGGAAGCAGCCAGGGCAGCAGCAGAGCCTGCACAGTCCCGGGGCGTTCTGCACGTCGGTAAGAGCTCAAAAGCTGTTTGAGATAGACGGTGTATCACGAACGGCGAAATTATCCTCTGGGTTCTAAGCTCTTGTGCTATGCAAATCATTGGCAGCCTCTCCTTCTTAACCACGCTCTGCAGTTCCCTGCGGCAGCGGTGGATGTGAGCAGCTGGTGCAGCGCAGAAGCTCAGCCTAAGCCTCCCAGCATCGAGAGAAGCCCTTTTCCTGCTGAAGGAGGGTTCTCCATCGTGCCGTGCCTTACGCAGCATTAATCATCCCAAAAGACCAGAGGTTGCGTTCCTCTTTTGCTTGCAGGAGCGTGGTTGGTATTCAAGTCTTAATAACCCGTAAATAAAAGAAACCTCCAGAGCCGGCTCCGAGGAGGTCTGACGGAGCGTGTTCGCTTAGCACTTGTTGACATGGAAGCGTTTTCCAGATTTATTCCGATTTCCCTAGAATTTTGTTGTTGCCAAGAACTGGAGCAGAGTTCAGGCAAAGTCAAATGCTGGTATTTTTAAACACAACGTCTCGCTTTCCAAATGAAAAGCCACGTAGAGAGGAGAATGATTATTTTTGCCTGGCAAGTGATAACGTACAACATCATCAGAAAGTCAGCTTTAAAGGCCGGAACGTTGGCGTTTTGGGGCTTCTTTTCTCTCTGACACTGAATGAAACCAGTGAGAAAAGTGAGACCTCTGAGCAAACAGAACACCACTCCTGCGCTCGGCTTTAAACAAAGAAACTTGGGAAGTTTCTTTGCCGCTCTCCTGTGTCATCTCGTGTCTGCGTGATGCGCTGAGGGCAGCGGAGAGCAGGGATACGCGTGCTGCTCGGTGCGCACAGAGTGAAACCCTTCAAACGCGCTGCTTTTACTCGCTGTAAGCGGCTGAGCCTTGGTGAGGACACAGAGGTGGTGATGGAGCTCACGTCTCTGCAGATGGAACGATGCTGGCTGCGCTCCCCGTAGATCAGCATCTACGGCATCGCCCAAGCTTTGGCATAGGGGACATCAGTCTCGCCTGCCAGGCGGTGCCACAGACAGCGGGAAGAGATGGGACCTTTGATGGCTTCTTTCCTAGAATAAAAACACCAGGCGGTTTTAATTGTTGCATCACGACCTCAGGGTTGCTGCTGCTGGATTGTACACTCAAGGGATGTGCAAGTCTGGAGGCAGAGTTTCAAACCTTCCGTCCTCTCCCCTTCCCCACCTTTTCCCCACCCTCTTCCTTTAGTTCGCAGCGTGGAAAACCCTTTGTCGCGGCGCAGAGCCTCGTACGCAGATGAATGGTTAATAGGTGCAATGCAGCCGTAATTACAGAGTTATAAGAGCTTTATTTATGCTCTTCACATTAAAGTGATATCATGCTATTAAATCTTCTTACCATTAGCTACTCAGTGCGGAGAGCGAGCGAGTGTGTGTCTAAGTGAGGCAATCAGGGGAGAATTTTCTCATTAGTCTCTTAAAAGCAGCGAAAGACACAAAGGCAGGCGGCTCCGTCGGCGCGGAGGTGTGCGGTGTACTTGGACACGGTTCCTCTGGAGAAGTTCGCACACGTTATTGCGACGAGCAGAGCCTGCAGGTCACCGCGTTCCGTCCCCGCCTGCCTGCCTTCCACTTCTCCCGGCTCTGGGCACTCGCCCACAACCCCCCAGCTCCGAGGCCAGCCCCCTCTCGCCGAGGGAAAGGCTCTTCCAGGAGCAACGCTGCTCAGAGCAGGGAGCGGAGTGTTCAGTTCAAGCTTTATGAAGGCGGGAGAAGCGTGGGTTTGGTGCTATTGGAATATTTTGATTGTTACTGGTGTGGGTTTTGCCTGTGGGCTGTCCCCCCCCCACCCCAGATGAGAGGATTCGTGGCCGAAGTTGCCAAACAACAGGGATCACTTGAAGTTTGAAATAATCCCTGGGTTTGAAGTTCCTTTCTGGCGTGTTAAACCATGGCAAAGCTGCGTCTGGGTGAGAAGGAACTATTTATTTATTTACCATTACATGTCAGTGAAGTATTTTATTGATCTCAAAACAGAAGCCTTTAGATTGTTTTCAAGAAAATTCTAAACCCCCTTTTTGGGGTTAATTTTCCCCCATTTTTTTCAGAACTGTGAGCAAAACACAAAGAATCTGTGACTCCGTGTTCACCAGAGGCTACATGGAGGGTTTGCTTTCTGCTAAAGGACTCTTAAAAATGTTCATCTGAAATTAATAGTGGAATATATTTTTTATTATGTGATGTGGAACAATAAACCCAGATGTTCAGTGTGCAACGAGAGCTTGCTGCAGTGATATAAATCTTTGAATTCATTCTGGTTTTATCTTTTGTCAGATGTGGAAGGACAGTTTTCTGTGCATGTTTCATCCAACTCAATTTTTACTTAGGAAAATGAAATTGAGCTGTTTTGATCCCACATGCAAATGTTTTAACTGGAGGAAAGTGTCCGTAAAACCCAGAATCCAAAAGATGAGCTGGGTCACAGCTTGGAGGTGCTCTGATCTGGGCTCTGTTTCAGGTGGGTTAGGGTTTCTAGTTGCCTATCTCCAGGACTAAGATGGTTATGATACGTATCAAAGCCTCACCTTCCTCCCCAAAAAAGTAGATCCAGAGGGAACTGCTGCTGTTGAGCCTGCTCGTCAACTTTTGCAACTGTGCTCTTTGTTCACGGCCATTTCACGGTGCATTTCAGTTCATTCCTTATGTGGAGAACCTCCCTTGACTTGCTGGTCAGGCTCTTCTGAATGGACCCCAGGAGACCATTGGCCTTCTTGGCCACGGTCGCCCATTGCTGGCTCATGGTTAACCTGTCAGCCAGCAGCATTCCCAGGCCTTTCTTCATAGAGCTGCTTCCAGCAGGTCGCCCCTCACCTGTACCGGTGCAGGGGACTCTTCCTCCCCATGTGCAAGACCCTACACTTGCCCTGGTTGAACTTCATGAGGTTCCCTCTGCCCAACTCTCCAACCTGTCCAGGTCTTGCTGATGGCAGCAGCTCTGGTGTGTCAGCCACTGCTCCCAGTTCTGTATCATCAGCAAACTGGCTGTCCCTCCTGACACCTGCACCTTCCAGGTCAGCCCTACTGCCAGAGGTTTTATTTCCACTAGCCAGGTGTGAGATGTGCCAAATTTTAAATCCTATTTTTTAAAGGCTGGAAGAAACAAATAAAAACTGCTTGGGCTTGTAAAGGAGCCTGAATTTCAATAGAAAACACACACAAAATGCAAATTACAGGCTTCACATTACTGTGATTATTTTCCTATATCTAACGGTTCGTTAAAAAGCCGTTCGCTCATTTAGCTCTAACGCACTGTTCTCAAAAAATACACAACTTTCATTGTTTGAACGTAATTCCTGTGTTCAAGGCAAGACAAAGACTTGAAACCAGGTTTTCTTCTTCCTTTTTGAACTACACACGAGCTATTTAGTTTAATCATTAAAAATATTTCCATCATTAACCTCCCAAACACGCTATATAATAAACCAACCGATTAAGCTCCAACACAGATGTTTATGCTGCTTCTAAGAGCGTGATAACTCTCTCAAGGTGGGCCTTCAGCACCAACTTGGCACCGGCCTTTCCTCAGCACGCTGCCAACAGGCGAGTGCGGTGGAAAAGATCAGATATTTCAGGAAGCCCAGGGCTGGTTCTCTACCCTTGTAATCAGCTACAACAAAGGACTTGATTCTTCTTTGAGGGATATCGCACTTACAGAAGGAAAGCAGTAAAAGTTTACAGTCGCTACCCAAACTAGCAGGAACGGGAGTGGATTGTGAGTCGACTGTTGGATCTGGGCCCAGCATTCAAGAGGAGCCAACAGCAAAGCAAGGACTTCAGTTACTTGGCGGGATGAGAAGCTCGGGCCGCTTGCGTGGGAGAGAAGGTCAAACAAACTCACTGGGCTGAGATAAAGTTCCGTAGTATTGGACTCTGACCTCAGGTTTTAAGCCCTGCTCTAGTACACGTGAGCCAGTTTAAACTCAATATTCCTTCCGCCTGCTCCGGTTTGGTACCACAGAGACCCCAAAGTAGGGCTGGGACACTCAGGTGGAATGGTTGTCTGACCTCTAAGTCACTTTGAGGGCTCAAGGGTGGGGTTTTTACTCGTTTAAAGCTCTTCTCCAATGCAAACTTACTCAAGCTAAAAATGATTAATACACAGGAAAGCGCTGCTGCTAACGGCTCTTTAGTAGAGGTCCTTCAGATGGCCACATCAAGTAGATGTTCTGCCTCGAGCTCCCTGGGAGGCACCTGCAGCACTCTACTGATGGCACAGGGATGATGAAACCATTCCAAGTCTTCCTCCATCCCTCTCCCCAAGTGAAGTGCTGGGGCCTGAGCTGTGGGCCCCAAGTTGGAGTTGACCTGTGAATGACTCACAAACCTAGCAGAACGGTCTGGTTTTCTTACTGGCTTCAGGTTCCAGAGGCAGAACCTGATCCACCT
>JAVSBS010027847.1:0-10898 GCA_033124195.1 Coracias cyanogaster | reverse complement strand
AGCTATAATTATGTAATTAACTTTTTTCTCTTTTTTAAACCAAATACCTAGAAACCTGTGATCACTGAAAAGCCAGCTGGGTCAGAATGGGAGAGCCGAGCGTGGAATCGAAGTCTATTCATGCTAAGGAATGTGCTCCACAGAAAATACACCCTGGGTTTTGCTTCACTTGGAAATGAGCAGAGGCTCCAACAAGAAATATCCAGAATTTTCCAACCTTACTGTTCCGCGGTGGCTGTAGCCGTGTGGACTGTGTGACAGTTGTGGTTGCAATACTTGAGGCACCAGAGGAGCCACACGGTGAGCTTTACAGGTGCTGTAAGACGGCGTGACTGGTGAGTCTGTGCTCTCCTACCCCCCGAGAAATCTTACGTCTCAGGACAGGGATGTCCTATTCCAAACGCAGATGTGCGTGTGCAGGTGTGGACACACAGGTACCAAACCCGCCTGCAGCGCTGCAGTGAACTCCAGAGCTCCTGGGGCTTCTTTTGCAGTGTATTGAACGCAAGAGCAGCAGCCTTTTACACTGCCCTGCTACGGGTTGTTAGAGCAACCCTGGAGCTCTTAAACTTCCATTCAGAAACCATTATCTGTCACTCTACAGCTAACTGCCCAAAGTATGTCTTTCTCCTTGCAAAAGAACTCACGTTGTATTTCTCAGTCCTGTCTTTATTAATATTATAGTCAACCGAAGTGACCCTTGGTGAACGGTCCACCGAACCTTCCCCCGAAGAGGAGTCCCACGCGGTTTAACCCACCCCTGGAAGCCCCGGCACCCACGGCAGCCCACACCTGGCTGGTTTACCTGGTGGGACATAGCAGTGGCACACACCATACGGCCATCGGAGAGGTTTGGGGATGAAGAGGGTTTCTCGAAGCTTCTCCTTTGCACGCCCTTAAATAGGACAGAACAGATTGTGAAAAAGGAGTAGAAATCATCTCAAACGTTAAAAAAACCCCATTAAATTGTAGTGTTATTTCTTTATTGTACCGTGAGTCTACAAATAGACAGGCTGTGTTCTTACTACACTGTCTTCATTTTTAAAAT
Organism: Coracias cyanogaster; assembly: GCA_033124195.1. Lineage (NCBI taxonomy): Eukaryota > Metazoa > Chordata > Aves > Coraciiformes > Coraciidae > Coracias > Coracias cyanogaster. Next base: position 9,850 of record JAVSBS010027847.1, on the reverse strand, counting down.
AACATATTGGTAGCAAAAGTAAAATTTCAAAGTGAAGTTTAGCGTAGCTAAAGAGCAAACCACCATTCCTACTCCTACTTACCGTATGTAAGAGCCACTGAATGTTACAGCTATGCCAATAGCTGAGCTGGCGGCACAATGAAATTCTGTAAATAGTGTTTAAGCATTGACAGTATTTAAACATTCAACACACTGAGCCTGGTATAAATGTACTTTTTCAGCACAAGGAAATCTATTGCTTAATTAAGGTTTTATGGACGTTTACATATGTAAAGCACTATATAAATGCGGAGAATGATTCATTTGTCAGTATCTGAACATAAATTACTTCTCACACAGGGTTTGGGATCAGAAATTCCATAACATTTGGCAAAATGGCTTATGCATCCCCAGTAATTTTACATAAAATCTATTCATAGTGTCCATTGACTGGAAACAATATATGTGATTCTTTTAGTCGAACTACTTAATTCAGCAGATAACCGCTGCTGCTTTATAGTTCATGGATGAGAATTTAAGAGAGCAGCTGAGGCATACATTTGAATTCGATTAACAACAAAGGAGCCATCTCAAGAGGACAGAGGACACACTGTCCACTTCGCTCCCAGTACAAAACAAAAAGCCAAAGTGACCACTTCTAGTTGAATGGTAGAACGAGAGCTGGTCCTGCCCTGCCCCGCACGCAGATCGATGGCATGGGGAGATGATAGACCCACCGCGCCTGAGCCGTCCTGCCAAATCCACACTGTCTATGGTCGCTTTTGCCGACGCTCTGTCAAATTGAGACAGTGCTTGTAGCTTCTGGGTTCGTTTTTCTTTCCTACTTTTGATGATGTCAGAGTTGGTAGGGTCTGATACCATGGCAAAATAGAAGCAGATAAATGGCTGAGACAAGCAAGAAGCAAGCTTGCGTGGTGCTGGGTGATGTACATAAGTGGAGAGAGCACAGCCTTAGCACAGCCGTTACCAGTGAAAAATGGGTGATTGTGATTAAAGAATTGCCTAATAGTGTCTAAAACTGATGCAGCCATTCTTTAAATTGCCTTTTTTTCTCTGTATTGAGCATCTCAAGAGACTCAGTTGCAGTGCTCGGGGGTGTTTGCTCATCAGAAGACAACAGTTTGAGCTCGAGGAGGACATTATTGCAGTACAGAGTAAGAGAAAGGGCTCTTCTTGCCCATTGGTTTGGACAAAATCCATGAGATTTCACTCAGAGAGCTGTAAAACTAGACCCAAGAACTCCTGGTACCCGTTATTTCCTGGAAAATGTATTTTCTCTTTTGCTTTCCTGTTTTATGGTTCTTTGGGGCAGATCCCTGTAGATCTCTCAAAGCTGTGAGGAATTCCAGTCTGGTACCTCTGTGTGAGGGAAGCCCAAACTCTCAGCGCCAGTTTGCCTGCAGAGAATTCAAAGGTAGAAGCCGGTATTGTGGAGGACCAACAGCTTAAGTGGTTTATGCTTTTCTTACATCTTTAGTTGGAGGAAGAGAGGTCTGAGACTTGTAAGACTTCTTTCAGCTATCAGTACATCTGCAGAGATAATGAGAGTGAATTACGAACACACTGTGCCTTTCCTGCGTGTTTTTATTAAACCCAAAATGCTTTAACTGCTCCTGGTGGAGCTGAGTGACTCACAGGGTTGGGAAGAGGATTAGATCATTGGTTCAAGACTAGTTCAGGACCAATATCCTGTAATCTGATATAGGTGGCTAAGCCCTGTTTATGTCCATGGGGTCCGGTGGAGGGATCCTGGCTTTCTCCTGCAGATCTCGACGCAGGGGGTAGAAGAACGCAGGCTGACAAGCACTGGCACTCAATCATTGGGTTTGCTCATGTTCTTGTTTCTGTTCCCAGTTCATGTTCTCATTGCTGGGTCACATCACTAAACAAACAGAACCTTTGAAGTTAGAGAGCTTTTTTTGCTCCTGCAATGCCTCCAGCCCTGTAGGAGCCCCACCAGGATTCTTGCTCTGGCCAGCAGTGTCTGGAGCTACCAAAACCTGCTCTTCAGACATGGACGAGGGGACACATCTCTGCTGATCAGTGAGTTGTCAGACCATGCAGGAGGGTCCTGCAGCTGCCCTGCCTTACAAAGCAGCCTGAGTCATGTTGATTTGTGATTAACGACTTAAAAATGTACCCATCCACAGTCTAGATATGAGACCTGTGCCATTCCTGAACTGGGGTTTTGTAGAGCTTGTCCACCCTACTCTTTAATCCTAACCTAGGAATAGCTTCAACATGCCAAGAGTTTTTCATGTCTCCTGTCACTGAACGAGGTAGAGGCATTCTCTCTCATTTTCCAATTTTATTACTTTTGATACATAATGGTAGCATCTTTTTCTTCTCATTTAGCCTTGCTGTGGCCAAGAGGGAAAGGTTTCAAATTGCCCAAAGCTCATAAATTTCAGAAGATAAAAGTTCATATCCACATTAGCCAGGATAAAGACATTCTAATTGCATTTTGTGCGAGCATCACCGTTACCACCATTTCTTTCTTTTGAAGAGTTTATGGAAGGAGAATGTAAAACATGGGCCTTAAAGTTTGTCATCACTCTCATGTCATCTTTGGAAACCACAGGAGTCCTCACTTCCTTCCCATTTCCTTCTGCTCTAGCTTTATTTTTCTCTCCATCGTGCATATTTTAAGACACCCTAAGGATTGTTAAAGCATTCTAGCTTATTTTACTATTAGCGTCGAGGACCCACAGTAGTTAGAGAATGCCACGGTCTCCTCAGCATGGCAGAGGGACAGCACACACTGAAGTTCTCAACACAGCCTTGGGTGGGGGCAAAATTCCTGACCCACAAACTCACTTCTCTTCCTGGGCCACCTACGAGAGCTGTTTGGATTTTAAGAGGCTGTGGAAGGAGCTGAACACTGGAGAATCAGTGTTTATCATCAGTTACTTATTTCATGAGCTTTCTGAAATCTCCTGAAGGTGCCTGCAAGTGGTCTTTGGGGCGGAAAGGAAGGAGGCAAAGAGGAATTAAGTATCATTATGTCTGCTGTCACAGGAACAATTTAGTTTAAGGAAGTTATATATATGTGCATATATACACCAGGGTATTATATATTTACATATACATATATTAAATATATTTAAATATTTAAACATATTATAGATTATCTATTTCTCTGTGTAATGCATATTATATGTAATTCTATATTTAGTAGAATATATATTCCATATTAAAAACTCATCCAAATCTCTGTAGCCTCTATGTCTGTTGCTGTTCTGTTTCTGGGAATCCCAGGCCTCATTCCCACCCCCCATTCCTCAGGGCTGCTGTGACCCAGGCACATCATCCCTGTGCCTTTCTGAGGTATTCTGCTCCTGATGAAATTGTTATTCTAGTTTCCGGCTCTTCCTAAATGACTTGCAGAAGGCAGTGACAGGTTGCAATTTCAAATCCACTTAGCTATTTTTTTGGTGAATAATCCTGTTTGACAGGCTTTTCTCCCCTCCCTCCTTGCCTGGAAGCGCGGCTGCGGCTCCGGCTGAGTGTGGAGCAGGATCTTTGTTCTCCTTAGGGACACAAACAGAGAGGGACTTTCAGCTACTGGAGCCGAAGCAGAAACACCAGAACTGGTGTCCAAACCCTAGCTGAAAATTTGTTTGATCTGTTACATACCGTGCATGCCTATTAATTAATGTTTGGACTGACATTAGAGTATTGCTCTGCTGCCGGTACAACAGAACAGGGACACCTTTAAACTGTTGGTGTTCAAGGCCCAGCAATTAGAACAAATGCGGCTAAAATCACTTGTTCTGTGCAAAGTTGTGGTTTTATTCAGGTCATTCTTAACCATGTTCTATATATTCAGAGGACTGACGCCTGGAGGAGTCTGTAGACCCCGGTCAAGGCAGAGTCCCGTTGGGCTGTTGCTGTGCAAGCACAGCACCATGGGGCTGAGCTCGCTGCAGCCCATAGGTGGTCAGGCCTCGAGTGCCCATACGTTGAGGTGTATTTACTCTGTCTGGCCACACTCCAGTTGCCATTGTCTAGTAACAGTTGGTGACTCTCAGTCTCCACCACACTTGTCCTGGCCATTTCTTGCCTCCTGGCTCAGGTTGTGGCCATGGGGAAGGGGTGTCCCGAGGGATGCCCCTGCCCTGGAGTGCTCCGTGGTGGCCCGAGGGTCAGGACCACTCAGCACCATCACCTGCCCATGTCTCAGCTTCACCCAAAGAGGCATCAGGGATGGCCGCTGGCGCAAGAGAGCTTTATGAACCCAAAGACATGTGTATGGCAAGATAATACTGATGCACGGAGAGCTATTATTTTGGCTGTGATGTTTTTCTTGAGGTTTACTCCCCAAGTTAAGCACGCGCCCTTCAAAAGGCAGTGCCCAGTACTGATTTTTCTTGCAGACAACTGCCATTGTGCCCATGTCCTTTACAAGCCCAATGACACCAGTCTTTTCCACTTCGTGTTTTTGACAGGAATTTTGAATAGATTGGAATTAATACGATGAATGCCGTGTACTAACAGCTGTTAGCTTCAGCCTAGCTAGATGATCAACGGTATGTATTTGCACTGTTGCATCCCTTCACGTTGAAACAGCCTGGCAAAATTAATTTATTTTGCTTCTTATTAATTAGTTTAAAAGGTTTTTGCTTACACCGTGCTCTGGAAGAGATATAAGCCTAGTTATTTCAAAAAGCTAATGGAATTTTTCAAATTGTAATGGACACATCTATTGCCATCATGTTAGAGTATTTGCCTCACATCAAATTGTCCAAGTAATCAACACATACAACACACGCACTCTGATATATTTATTGTTCTAGAGGAGAGAGGGAAATAAAAAATAACCTCCTGCTGCCTTTTAATTGCTTGTTTCCTGCTTAAGACAGCAAATGCCATTTTGCTGCTGCGGTATCGATAAATGGATGGGACTTTGCTGCACTCCATTAGGAAAGCAGTGCTTTGACTAATTATTACAGAAGCAAGCTGAAAAAATAGTTATTAGGAAAATAAGCTAGAGGTGGTATTATTTTCTTAAGCAAGTGATAAATGCAGATGGTTTCCTCCAAATGCGCAGAGGTTCCAAAGTCACATAACGTGGCACTAATGGAGCCGATGCCTACGTGCTGCCTGCTGAGCAGATGGCTTTGTGCTTGTGCTTCAAACCAGGGGCTCGGTGACTAAGTGGATAAAAGCTCTGGCCTCTCACCTCGGGGGCAGCTTTGCCTTTACAACGATGTGGGGCTTGTCTTTCTCAACAGTTCTGGCTCTTTATCTACGGAAGTTAATTCCTGATCCATACATTTAATCTAGACTTTATTTCCTTTAAAAAAAATCTGTTTCTCTGCAGTTCTTGCGGGCTTGTTAAATACCTGAGGTTTGATTAAGGGCAAAGCATTGAATCTAGGCTCTTTGGGAGATTTCAGCTCCGGGATGGTGTGAACACAGGAAAACTAGTGAGGTGGCACAGCTGGGAGAGCAAAATCCTCTCCCTGGGGCAGAGGAAGGCTGGGAGCTGTGGAAGCAGAAAGACCATGAATCCCAGTGGTACCTGAGCTGCTGTTGAAGCTGCTGTCGTGGCACATGGGGCACCAGCACCCAGGGGTACCCAGCACTGTAAACCCCTCTGCTGGGCACGGATCTGAGCGTTTAACAGCCGGGTGCGGTGGGGAGGGGGTGTCTGAGGTGTGTGGTCCCGGAGCGGTGGAGCCTCAGGAGCGGGATGAGAGCACCACTGCTGCCCAGGCCAGGCCAGGGACGTGGCCCCGCTTCCCTACCTGGGTCAGGAGCAGACAGCAGTGTCTGTATCAGCAAGAAGAAACCTATCTGAAAATGTCCCTGTCAGGGGCAAAACTCACCTTTGAGTAGCAAAGCAGCCCCTTCTGGGGGCGGCAAAGCTGAGAAACTCAATTTTCACTGACCTGCTACCTGTAGTTATCTATGCAAAGCTGGAGCTGCAGACCTGCTGTGGTGCAAACGGCTCTCCTGGAGTGAAGGTCTCTGGCTTCAGCTCCTTGGCACGGAGGAGGGTGGCTGGCTGGCAGGGAGAGGCATCAGCGAGTGCTGGCAGAGCAGCACCAACCAGCTCGCCTTACAACTCCAGCCATGTCTCACCTGGGGAAGAACGAACATTCTCAGGTCTCCACGTGCTGCTCATGGATTGTCACAGACACGAAGAAAACAAGAAAAGCTCTTAAAACTGATTAACAGCTACCATTTATAAAAGTTCTTTGGGTAGTAATAAAAACTACTGCTCCACTGATCCCCGTGTGCAGCGTTGCCAAGGCAGGGAATGAAGCGAGTGGGAGTCAGGCGCAGGGAGCTTCATCAGTCTCTGCAGGCTGAGCGCGGTCCTCGGCGCAGCACTGGATCTCACGCTTAATAAATAATTGTGACAGATGTTGAGGAATCTGAAAGCTCATGCTTTAATGTGGTGCTAAATTCACATAGACATGTCTACGGAGTAAAAAATGAGAGTGCACTGACTAAGCCAGTCTAAATGAACTGAAATTTCATCATTAAGTGTCTATTTAAGCACCGTGGAATTGATGCTTTTGCAATAAGAAGTCAGAGATGTGTGCGTTTGGTGCTTGCAGGGGGCTGGGATGTAGTGTGGTTCCACAGGGAGCTGATGGGGTGATGCGGGAAGAGGCCACCGGTACTGAGCTGCTCTGCGTCCTGAGTGTTTGAAACACCTTCATCCCAACAGAGCCGTCTTTTGTCTCTGCCATTGCAGCAGCTGTGTGCCAGGCTTTGTGCGTTAGCTGATGGTGCACAGAAAAAGGCAGACCATCAGCTGTTCACATGATAACCTTCCTGTGATTGCTCATCCCAGCAGAACGCTCCGATGGAGATGTCTGTCCCTGCAGGTGCCAGGGCTGGTGGGAGTGCTGGGGAGACACGGGCAGGGTATTTCTGCCACCCTCCCCAGCAGCCGTCGTGGTTGAAGCGGGGCTCTGTCCCTAGCCAGCACCCCTCGTCTCCCATGGAGGACACAATTAGAAAAGCAAATATTTAAATTGTTTGAAGACCTTCCAGCTCCAATACCTACCACCAGAGAAGAGCAAAGGTGAAGGAATGTTTCCAGAACACAAACTTACACACTCCACCTCTCCAAGGGATGAAGAAGGGGATTGCCTGGTGAGTGATGCATGTGGAGCCTGCTTCCTGTGAGCTGCACGACCTGGAGTCAGCAGGGCTGTGCCAACCTCAGCCTGCCAAGGGCTGGGTGACTGTAAATTTCAGACTTTGATCTGGCAGTGGGAATAAGCCAGAAACACAGAACTTCATTTTGTGTTTCTAGCATTAGCTCTGCAATCAGTGCAATCATAGCAATCTACCCTCGAGAAGTGTTTGGTTCTGCGCTGTCTTGTCTTTGTATTTCTGGGATTGCTCAATCATGCGGAGCAAAATATTATTTTACTGGAAAAAGACGTGCATTAACTTCAGTGAATGGCTAACAAATCCAGCCCAGCTTTACTTTCGTTTTCCTGCACCGGAGCGAGTGCTGTGCCTCTGTACAGTCACAAATGCTGAAGGGGTTACACAGCAAGTCCATATACAACTCGATCCAGTGATTTTAGCCGATTTAGATCTCTAGAGAGGGCAGCTGTGAGGAAGACCATTCGAAATCCCTTGCACCCTCTAACTGAAAAAGTGTTACAGGTCCTTGAAATCTTAAATAATCCTTTACTCCCATCAGACATCCACGGGAATTTCTGGTGTTTTCCCTTGTGTTTTCAGCTGTTTTCCTCTGGACCAGGCTGGCACAGAACTGGAGAGGAGAAGGGGTTTCTGAGGTGGATTGAGGAGCTGCAGCTGCTTGCCATGGAGGGGGATGAGCTGGCCCCATCATCTCTCCTGTCCCAAAGGACTTTTGGCTCCTTTCTTCATGAGGGCTTGGAAAAGAGGATCTCTTGTGCAGGGTATTAATGATATGAGAACCTTATGAACGTTTGATTCAAACGTACAGGTCATTTTAGTGGTTTGTTAGTGTCAAGCTAAGCTCCATCTGTGTATTGTGCTTGAAGGTCAGTTGCAAAGCCTCAGTGTTAACACTAATCCCCCCAGGATCCCTCCTCAGCAGAGGGACCGCTGACAGCTCAGGGCACAGTTCAGCAAATTGCAGTTGGGGTTATCTCGAGAGGGGAGCAGGAAGGCCAGGCTGGGGCTTTACCTCTGTAAATAAGAGGCTCCCCCAGCCCGGAGGGTTTGGAGCTGGGAAGGTCCCGTCTGACACATGCAGCCGTAATCCCAGGCTGGAACAATGGGAACGTTGAGGCTCAACAACACACCTGGTTTCAAGCACCATTTGCTGCTCTTGTTTACAGTCTTGTCTGTTTTAAAATCAGTTCTCTTAGCCAAACAAAGTGACAAAAAGGGCCAGATTAGCAAACAGGACTAGTCTTCTGGTATGAGGTGTGTAAGGAGCTGGTCAAACAAAAAAGACGTTGGACTTTCAAACTGGAGAACATCCTAAGAGATGAGCCCACGCCTGTGTACCTTCAGAAGCACTGCATCTACAGGTACGTGCTGGAAACTTCCCAGCCACTAAGATCAGAGTTGAGAGTAGCCAGAGCTATGGAAGGACACAGTTGCAGATCATGAAGCTGATGAGGGGGTTTAGGAGAGGCTCCCCTTTCCTGGAAGCAAGCACTGGTGAAAGGATGCTACATGGACAGAGCTTTGTCCAGTCACCCGGCTCTCCCTGGCTTCCGAGGCTCACCGTGAGGCCGGTGACATCGCTGGGGCTGAGCCCCACTTTCTCCTAATGCCTGGGACAAGGAAAGTGCTGGTGCTTCGTGGCTGCTGCTGCGCTGGTGTTTCCAAACTGCTGGCCCATGTGCAGTGCCGTGCACAATGTCCCTGGCAATGCAAACCCAATAGCACCTTCTCCTCCGAGTCCCAGAATGACTCAATATGAAGAGCAACAAGCTTGTGTTCACCTTGCAATACTTGTAAGCGCATGCTCCACCTCATTACCTTCCTGTTTCCTACCCAAAAGCACCAGAGGGCTGCTGGAGAGAGGTGTTGGGCTGAAAATCACAGGCGATGTGACCCATACCTTGTGTTTTCTCACCCTTCCCGCATCACCCGTTCTCCCGTGCTCCTCTCCCCACACCGGCCCCTGCGGAGCGGGGCTGGGTGGGTTGCATGGGTGCTGGCACAGAGCCTGGCTCCCCAAGGAGCCACAACGCTGCAAATGGCAACACCTGAAGAAACCCACACTGCTTCTAACCACCAACCTGGGCACCAAGGAAACCTCGTACCTACTGCCGGATGTAAAATATCTCCAAGGCAACAGTGCAGAGCAGGAGAAGCTGCGTTGGCTCGGGGATACCGGGGAGCGGGCTCTGGATGATGCAGGGAGCTGGCGGGATGCTCCTTGGCCGGCCAGCGCTGCCAGCCCACCTGCAGCCTGCTGAGTATTTTCAGCCCTGCAAAGCTGTGAGGGTGTTTGTGTTTCTTTCATACATCTCTGCCTTTCCCATGTTTAGGTCAGGTGTGGAACTGTTTTTAGATTCAGTTACGTTTACAAACGAAACCAGTAAGACCCCGCAAAACCAGCTGCTGGGAGCTGGAAGCTGGTGCATCAAAAACAACAAATATTCAACACTCCTTGAAGGAAAGAGCTTAATCTGTTTAGTTTAACAGAAAGATAACAGCAGTGATTTGATTACAGCTTCTGTGCACCAACAGAAGAGTGTGAGCTGCTGCAGATAGACACGTGTGAAGATCCCGTGCCTGCAGGCTGAAGCTCTCTAAGGCAGTGCTGGGCAAATGTGGAGAGCCAGGATAACCACAGCCGGGAACAGGTTCCCGAGAACTAGAAGGAGCCTTCCTGCCCCTATGGGTTTTCTAAAACAAGGTGGATTTT
>JAVSBS010027846.1:0-33755 GCA_033124195.1 Coracias cyanogaster | reverse complement strand
GGGCAGTGGTGTCTCAGCCTCTGTTTGCCTGGCTGCTTCCTAGAGGAGGCTCATACCCACTTCTCGGGGGGAGATAGCACGTGTGCCTGTTGCAGAAGTACCTATCCCATCAGTGCTGCAGGTTGTCCTTTCTCCCTGTCGGGTATTTCCTGCACACAGGCCAGGCCCTGGGCTGAAAGGCAGATGTGCCCTCTGTGCTTGCTGCGGCTGTCTGGCAGAGCTGGTGGATCCCACGGATCCCGTGCCATGGGCAGAGCCGCTTGGCCAGGGCTGCACCACCCATCGCTGAGGATTCAGGGGTTGCAGCGGGACAAACTGCGCTACAGCCTCTCTGGGAGCGCTGGGGCCATAACAGCCAACTGTGGGGGGAAAGTCTCAGCTCCCTGCTGCAAAACCTTTCCCGTGGTCTGGTCCACATGCTGGCTGCAGGGCACGCTCCTTCCAGGAGTCTATCGTCTTGCCCGGAGAGCCCCTTTCCTCAGGGACTTCTCTCCCAGCAGCTTTGGGCCACAAGATATGGTAGCTCTTCACGTCTCACTAGGTCAGTGCTCGGTGGGTTGCATTCATGCTGATGTTGCTGCCAGGCTCCAGCTAGGAACAGCCTTGTGCTCCCTGGGGACTGCCCCGGCTGCCTCTGCAGCAGCAGTGGAGAAGCCAGAATTTGTATTGCCCTGGCGAAGGAGAAGGTGGGCTGGAGCATGTGCGGTGGGATTGCCCAGGGGAGCTGGAGGACCAGCAGCACCACCACGGGTAATTAAAAATATGTTTACAGGAAATGACACAGGTTTTCCATTCATGCAAAGAGATTCTTCTGCCTGCTCTCTTCCTGGAGCCCTGGACATACATGCCAGAGCCAGGACAGGCTCTGGATGAGTCCTGCGTGCCTTTTGCTCCATGAGAAGTTGATTTCAGACCTCCATGTGGAGCTTGGCTCCATGACTACCTCCTTAGGCCCTCTCCTTGCCCAGCCTATGGGCTGCTCTGTGCCACAGCCTCTCCTCCGGCTGGACCTTGCTCCGCCAAGGAGCCAACTCACGGCCCTAAGATCTGTCCCAGCCCAAAGCTGGCTGTGGGAGGCGAGAGCTTTCCTTGGCTCAACAGATGGTTTTTTAATTAATACTTTTGTTAGTGCCGCTCATTTCCATATGTCTTTCATGTTTAAGTGCTGTGGTGGGTGAGAGGTGTGAGTAACAGCGAGGATGGAGCCAGGCGCGGTGCTGGGGAGGGTGGAGGTGCCGGGGGATGGCAGGTCCTGCATGCTGAGCTGGGGAGGGGTGTGCTGGGGGTAAAGCCCTGTGTGTGTGGGGGGTCACCCTCCTATCAGGGCCCCTTAAGTCCAGCTGTAGCCCCGCTAGCCCTGGCTCTTGATGCCCGGTGTGGGTTCCCCAGGCACTGCTCCGCGTTGCAACCCCGCTTTCACCCAGCTTGTGCCCCCCCCGGGGGTGCAGGTGCCAGGTCAGCGCAGGGCTGAGCAGGAGCAGATGTAGGGAGGGTTGGGCTCATGGGCTTGGGGGCTGAGGTGGACACGGGGTGGGCTCTGCCGCATCTGTGGATGGGAGCGGGCAGCGGGGAGGGGTGCTGGGGGGAGGCGGTTGCAGAGACAGGGCTGGCAAATCCCCGGCTTGTGCGCTGGGGATGCTCAGGGCCTTGTGGCTTGCGGGGAGAGCAAATAGGGCTGGTCCCTTTAAGAGGATTTTTCGCTGCCTGCCTGGGAGCCCATCCCGCCGCCCCGACTGGCAGCGGCAGCAGCAGCGGGGACAAAGCCGGTGCAGAAGGGGGCAGCCGGGCCCGGGGGGCTGCTCGGCACCGCTGGGCTGGGGTCGGAGAGCCCCCCACCCCCCTCAGCCCCGCATCCATCCAGCCCAGCCCCGCCCTGCCCGGCGCTGCGGAGGGATGAGGAGGAGACCCCGGCTGGGGACCACCCTCGGGAGCAGCGCCCAGCCCGGGGCCCGCTGCTGATCGCCCCCTGCCCGGCCCGGCCCGCAGCCCCCGCCGCGGGCATCGCCCCTTTGTCTGCGGAGCAGGGCGAGGCGGAGGCGGCTGCGGCGGCGGGGACGGGAGCGGAGCGGAGCGGAGAGGAGCGGAGCCGGCGCGCCCGCAGCCTGCCAGGTGAGACAGCCCGGGGGGAAGAGCAGAGCCTGAGGGGGACAGCAGAGCCCAGGGGGGACAGCAGACCCCGGGGGAGCCCCCTCCCCAGCCCTGCCCGGGGCGGGGGCGGCGGGGAGCCGGGATGAAGGCAGAGCATCCTCGGCAAAGCCGTCCCCACCCCTCGCCTCGGGGACGGGCTAAGCCGCGCCGAGCGGCTTGCGGGGTTTAGCGCTCCTTGTAACGCCCGGCCGGAGGAGTCAAGGTGAGCCCGAGGGCGATTTGTGCCCCCCACTTCCCCCGAGCCCCCCGTTCCCGCTGCCCCGCTCCCCGGGGGTGCTGTGCCGAGCGTGGCCCAGACCGCAGACGGCTGCTGCGGGGGGGGATCTGAGCCCTGGTTCTTCCCCGGGGCCTGGGGCTGGCTTTCTTCCAGCCCTGGAAGGGATCTGCCTGCAGTGAGGAGAGGGCTGGGAAGATGTGGGCGCAGCTCCTGGCGAGGTCGGCTTCCCCTTTTCGGGGGGTTGTGTGTGTGCGTCGCAGCTGGAGCCAGGAGCTGTCTGCAGCCTGCGCCTCAGAATGTAGGTTAGTGAAGCATTTAGGACCCCAGCCTGGGAGACAAGGCGGGTGCTGGGCCCAGCCTGCTCAGGCACAGCCCAGGCTCCTTCTGGTGCTGTGGGGATCCCCAGTCCCCTCCAGGCCTTTGGTGCTGCAGCGAGACCTGGGGATAGCGTGCTCCCCATCCTGCTTGGCTTAATGTCCGCAGAGAGTTCCCAAGCCAAGCAGAGCCGAGAGGAGCTTGGCCGTGCTGCAGCCGGCGGTGGGGAGGGCTGCAGGCAGAAGCCACTGCCCAGCGGGACAGCGTTTGGGCAGGCCTGTGTGTCAGCACCATGCAATGGCCCCAGTTAAGTACTGGCCTGGTCTCTGGAAGATGGAATGAGCCAAGGCTGGCAGAGAAGGACTGACACTAAGTCTGTCCTAGCAAGCCCATGGAGACCCCAGGTGCCAGCTGAGGGTCTAATCTAGCTGGGACTGCTCTGCCCCAGGAGCCTGGGTGAGGCACAGCATGCTTTGTCTGCTTGCCTGGGACCCCATACCCGTGTGCCCCGAGCCCTGGCCAGGCCAGGCAGGGGTTGTTCCTGGTGAGCCCTTAGGGACATCCAGGAACAGCAGGGTGTCCCCTGTTGAGGACAGAGCATCAGCCCTCCCACCTCCCATCCAGTGCTCACCACGGCGGACAGGAGCAGGGCAGGGAGCCCAGCAGCAGCAGGGCCAGGGGAGCTGAACATCCTGCCAGCTCTGCTGCCAGAGCTGGGCCCAGCCGCAGAAGGTGCATGAATTATTGACTGTGGAGCTGATCAGCTGCTCTTTGCCATGTGCCCCTTGGTGCAGGCTCGGCTGCCTTGGCTGGGACCATCCTTCCATCCAGCTGTGGGTGCCAGACCACAGCTGGGCAGTGTATCGCAGGGCAGAGGTGGGCAGTGAGGCCTGGAGCCAGCAGGAAAGGGTGAGGGAGGACTTGCTGTGGGCTCATCCCTGGCCCCTGCAGTCCCTGCTCGTGATAGAGGGGCCCGCTGTCAGTCGATCCCTGTGCGTTTCCCACAGAGCAGCAGGATGGCAGAGAAAGGTATGGATCCCGCGTGTGTCTCCATTGCCCTGGAGGACACGGTGTGCCACGCCAGCCCCCCAGATGCCCCGCTCCTCACTACCCACTTGAAGAAGGTGGAGAACCACATCACGGAGGCCCAGAGGTTCTCCCACCTCCCGAAGCGCTCGGCTGTCAACATTGAGTTCATCGACCTGTCCTACTCTGTGCGTGAAGGCTCTTGGTGGAGGAAGAGAGGTAGGAGCTGCTGGCTGGGGAAGGGCAGGGAGGGCACCTGCAGGGCTCGCGCACCCCTCTATGCCTTGACCTCACCCAGGTTCCCGGCATCTGCCTCTGTGCTGGATTCGTCACTCCCCTGTTATTTGCTGCTCCAGGCAGCCCTAGCTTCCAGCACAGAGTGCCTCAGCTCTCTGCCTGCCAGCCAGAGCTCACCTCAGCGTGCGGCAGCAAGGCTGCACCCAGGGAGCCATAGTGGGAGATGCTGGAGCTGCTCGCCCTGCTGTCCCCTGCAGCAGAAGGGCTGGCTGGGTGGCCGGGCTGTCCAGCCCCGGGGTCTGTCTGAGCGCCAGGTGCCGTTTTCAGCCAGGCTGTGGCTGGCTGGTGTTGCTGGGTGCCCACGGATGGAGGGCAGGCTCGTGTCCTGCAGCAGTTGCTGTTGCGTCTCTGCTGTACAATGATTGCATCCCAGGGAAGCGTCTGGCCAGAGCTGCACGGGGAAGATGGGGCAGATTTCCTGGTTCAAGGGCAGCCAGGATGGATGAGTTTCCCTAGCACTGTTGTTTGGGCTGTGGTGGTTGCGTGTGACGTGGTGACAGCAGAAGACCCTAAGGTGTGACCCAGCTGAGAGCTTGGCAAGGAGAATACGCGCGGTTTGCAGGGGATTTCCTCTCCAGCGGCTCCCTGTGCAGCTGAGGCCATGGCCCCCTTTCCTCTGTGCGACTCTGGCCGAGAGCTCAGGGAGGGGACAGGGGAGGCAGATGGTGGCTGGTGGGTGGTAGTCTGCTTTAATTAGCTGTCTTAGTTAATGGGATGCCAGTCAGGCAGCCCCATGAGATGGAGGGGGAGCTGATCTGAAGAAGCTGAAGGCAGGCAGGGATGAGTGGGGGCCTGGGGTGAGCAATCTGAGGGCACAGGGCTGCTCAGCAGGGTGCCCTGCCAGCCCGGAGCGCTGGATGAGGTCTCTGACCCCGTCCCCAACCAGGCTCTGCAGTTCGAGAAACTGAGGCACTGAGAGACAGTGGGACCAGCCCTGACATTCCCTAGAATGAGGTCTGCCTGTTTGTCTGGGATGGTGACAGAGCATCCCATCCTGCAGCACCCAGGAGTCCTGGGGACCAGCTGCTTGCCAGCGGGCCAGTGCCCTGCAGGGCGGGCGGGAGGGGAAAGGCTCGGGCAGCCCGCAGAGGAGCATGCTGAGGGGTGCTGGGATCCCTGGGTGGCAGTGGAGGGACTCACCTGTCCCCCAGGCCAGGCACAGGCGAAGGAGCTGGTGGGGAGCTCCCGCTGGCTCTGGCCACAGCCCCCCGAATCAGCCGGGCTGCCCGCTCTGCTGAAGCTGGAGGTTACTGGCAGTCAATGAACGCAAGTAACCGCTGCGCAAGCTGCAGTGGCACGACGTGAGCAGCATGCGCGGTGCTGGAGCCATGTGCGCGGTGCTGGGATGTGCCGGGGGGGTTGCTGGGCACGATTGCTCCGCTGTCGTCATGTACCCCTGCCCTCCCCTCCCGGCCCTTGCTGCCCCTGTGCCAGCAGACCTCGCTCCTGGCCACAGGGCACCGGACTCTGCGGGGTGCAAGGAGGAATTGGGAGCTTGGGGTGCTGGACCCCCTGTCCTGGGGATGGACAAGCTAGAGGGGATGCTCCCCTTCCGCGGTCTAGGCTCATGAGGGTCCTGGGGCTTGCCCCAGCCTGGGGGCAGGAGATGGATGCGTTGCCCTCGCCCAACACCAGCTGCCACCACGGAGTGCAGGGGGGGGTCGTGTTTCCAGCAGAGAGATGCTCAGACTCGGTCTGTGGTTCAGTGTGGTCCTAGCATCCTGTACACTATTGCTCTCCTGCCAAGGCTGTGTTTCGGGGGCAGCTCCTGAGAGCCTGAGGCTGTGCCCGTTCCCTACTCCCGACACATCATGTTCCTTCTGCCAGAAAATGCTAATCAGCTGCGTTTAAAGCAGAGATAATTCCAGGTCTGATTAGCAGTGGCTGCTGCCGAGCGTCACAGCGTGAATGCCAATGAAGGCAACAGCCAGGCATCCTGCGGGCTTGGGGACCCTGCCTGCCCCTTGCTACCCTGCTTCTCGCTGCCCCTCTCCACTGGTCCTGGAATATGGGGGTCTGACAAGATGCCCAGGACCAATGTCACAGCCTGGTAATCTTCCTCAGCAGCCACGTGCCTTGACCCAGGGATTTCCCTAGTCTGTTGTGATCTAGGTCATGTACTTCTTCAGCAATGGAAATCGGTGGGGTCAGCCAAGGACCAGGGTCAGGGATCATGCTGGAAATGACAGTTGTTGTAGCTATAGCCCTGGAGGTGCTGATGGAGACAGTCTCCAGGCACATGCAGCCCCTGGCACGATGCATGGAGGTCCTGAGGACCCCCAGGTGCTGGGATGGCATTGCAGTCCCTGTAGCACTGCTGCTCTGGAAAGCCAAACCCGTGCTGCTTTCTCCCTCCAGGGTACAAGACTCTTCTCAAATGCCTATCAGGGAAGTTCTGCCAGCGGGAGCTCATTGGGATCATGGGGCCCTCGGGTGCTGGGAAGTCCACGCTCATGAACATCCTGGCTGGCTACAGGTGAGGCTGGGGGGAAGCCGGTGGGTCTGGGGGTGCAGGGCTGGGGGGCCTGGTCTACATTCCCCCACATCTCTTTCCTGCAGGGAGACTGGCATGAAGGGCCAGATCCTGGTGAATGGCCAGCCACGGGACCTGCGTACCTTTCGCAAGATGTCCTGCTACATCATGCAGGATGACATGCTGCTGCCGCACCTCACCGTGCTGGAGGCTATGATGGTGAGCGATGCAGAAGCCAGTCAGCCTGCTGGGCTCTGTGGGCCATCCTGTGGACCGTGTCCTCAGGGACTGAGCCCAAACTGGCATCAGATGCTTCCAAGGGCTCTGGAACACGGGAACAAAACCTGCTGTTCTTGCTCCCTTCATCCTGAGCCTCTGCCCCCAGCCCTCAGCTGGGCAGGGACGGGGCCACAGTGCAGCTGACCCTGTTCCCTACCTCTAACAGTCACATCTCCCTGCCCATCTTCTCCCTGCAGGTCTCTGCTAACCTGAAGCTGAGTGAGAAGCAGGAGGTGAAGAAGGAGTTGGTAAGTGCAGAGGAAGGTGGGCCCAGGCACCCACATCTCTCTCCAAGACAGAGACAGTAAGGAAGGAAGGGCTCTGAGGGGACTAGGGGATGCTGAGGGGACTAGGGGAGGTCTGAAGGGTGGTGGCAGGGGTGGGATGAGGGTCCATGGGAGCCCACGGTGAATGAGGCTGTCTCACAGGTGAACGAGATCCTGACGGCCCTGGGTCTGCTGGAGTGCTCCTACACCCGCACCATCTCACTGTCGGGGGGCCAGCGCAAGCGTTTGGCCATCGCCCTGGAGCTGGTGAACAACCCTCCGGTCATGTTCTTCGATGAGCCCACGAGGTGAGACTGCAGGGGCCAGGGCTTCCCAGCACTGCCTGCCCAGCTGGGCTTGCCCTGCTGGGGGACACCAGGGTGGCTGGCAGCCTCTGGAGCACAACAGGGCTGCAAAACCTGTGGGTGGGATGTGGCCATGCCCACCAGGGCTCCACGAGGGCTGGGCCATGGCACGGCTGGGGCTGCAAAGGGATAATCATCTCCATCAGTCTCAGAGGAGGGTGCCCACAAGGGGAGGCAAGCGAGGGCATCTGTAGGATTTATTTCTCCCCCTCTCAACTCTGCCCTTCTCTCTTTGCTGTCTCTTCCTCCTCCGCCCCATCCTGCGTGGCCACAGCGGTCTGGACAGTGCCTCCTGCTTCCAGGTGGTTTCCCTGATGCGGTCCCTGGCTCAGGGTGGGCGCACCATCATCTGCACCATCCACCAGCCCAGCGCCAAGCTCTTTGAGATGTTTGACAAGGTTTGGGCTGGGCTAGGACAGAGGATTCTTCAGGGGTGCATGGTCCTTCTGGCCCCAAGGCTCAGGAGTGAGGCCGTGGGAGGGATGGGGTGCAGGCATCTGATGTGGGGTTTGTGTGGCACACAGCCCTGATGGCCGGGGTCTGCCAAGGGTGCCCTGTGTCACCAAAGGACAGGGAGGTGGGTAGGAGCAGGCGACAGTGTCCCTGGCTGCTCTACACCTGCCATAGCCCAACTTTTTCTTGCAGCTGTACATCCTGAGCCAGGGCCAATGCATCTTCAAAGGCATCGTGACCAACCTCATCCCATACCTGAAGAGTCTTGGCCTCCACTGCCCCACATACCACAACCCTGCTGACTTCAGTGAGTGCCTCTGTCCCAGCTGGGGCTGTGGTGAGGAGCAGAGGGTGGCAAGGTCCAAACGCAGCTCCTAAGCCCTTGGGGCTGCCTGGTGCTCCCCCAGGCCGCCTGTGCCCTTCCTGTTAGGTGCTGGCTGGGCAGCGCTGCCGTGCCCTCCAGGGCTGGGTAGGTCGAGCAAAGTGGGCTGGCTCAGCACCTCTCAGGGGTCCTGTCCTCCACAGTTATCGAGGTGGCATCAGGAGAGTATGGGGACCTCAACCCCGTCCTGTTCCGTGCTGTCCAGAATGGCATGTGCACTATGGCTGAGAAGAAGAGCAGCCCCGACAAGGCAGATCCATCATGCCCAGCACACTGTGTGACGGTGAGTGGGGACAAGAGGAGCCTCCTGCGGTGATGGGGAGCGGCAGGTAACGAGGTGCCCGTCCAGGAACACTTCAGTCCCCACTGCCTCACAGTGCACAAATTCCGTGTGAGGCACTGTGGGCAGCACAGTCTCTGCTTATCTTGAGCAACAGCTCTGTGCTTGCAGCTGGCAGGGCCTGCTTGCACCAGGGGTGCTCGCAAGGGGCACCCCGGGAGCATTTGGGTGCCATCCTCGCAGGGAGCCCGTGTCGTGAACTTGACCCATGTCCCTGACTTGTTTGTGGTCTTGCAGGACGTGGAGCACATCGAAAGCCACACGTTTGCCACCAACACTTCAACTCAGTTCTGCATCCTCTTCAAGAGAACCTTTATCTGCATCCTAAGGGACACGGTGAGGGTCAGGGCTGAGGGGATGGGGCCTGTTGGTCACGGGGGGTGGGCAGAGACGGGAGTTGACTAGGGGCTGGAGTGAGGCTCGCCCTTGAGGAGCAGGCAGGCTGTCCTCTGCTCCCTTGGGATGCTCATGGGATGCGGCCCTGTCTCACTGCACGCCTGTACCCTCTCTGCTTGCAGGTGTTGACCCACCTGAGGTTCATGTCCCACATCTGCATCGGAGTGCTGATCGGACTGCTCTACCTGCACATTGGCAACGACGCGGGCAAAGTCTTCAACAACACGGGCTTTCTCTTCTTCTCCATGCTCTTCCTCATGTTTGCCGCGCTGATGCCCACCATCCTCACTTGTAAGGAGCTCCTTCCCCCAACACCCATTCACTGCTCCCCACCCTTGGGGCAGGGTGGGGTGCTCCAGCTGTGGGAGTGTGTCTGCTGGGCAGCGCGTGGTGAAGCCTGATGAACTGGACAAAAGGGAGGGGGAATAACAGAGCAGAGGGAAAAAATTCAAACAAAGAAGAGGGGAAAAACTTCTGTTTGGCTGTATTGCAGTTTTGCCTTGTACTTCATGTTTGGCTCTAATCTACTTGCTAGCTCAAAGCAAAATGCTGGATTTTTAAATCTTTTTTTTCTGAGAAAATGTCCGTAAAGCTGCATTTTCAGCTGCGTCACCTCTTTTTCACTTCCTCAGAATGTTTGGCTGAAAGTCCCCAGCCAAGCTGACTTTTCCATGCAGCAAGTTCCCACTGTGGTCACTGACTGTGTTCCCTGGTGCACGTTTGAGCCCCCACTTCGGGCGCAGGCAGGAGGGTGCCTGGTGCCCTGTGCTGGGGCAGGATCACATCTGCCTGCGCCGGGGCGGTGGGAGCTGGGGCTGGAGCAGCCCAGGCCAGGCTGCTGGCTGCTAACTCCTTGTTTCCATGCAGTCCCCCAGGAGATGTCTGTATTCCTGCGAGAGCACTTGAACTACTGGTACAGCCTGAAAGCCTATTATCTGGCAAAGACCATGGCAGACGTGCCCTTCCAGGTGAGCTTTTCACTGGATTAAAGCATGTCCTCGATGCTGATGTGCCTTCCCTGGCAAAGCCAATTGCCCGGCCACCCCAATAGCCGGGGCTGGGCTTCAAGGGGTCCCTGTGGCCCCCACCAACCCCCAGGGAGGGTCTGTGGGGTGAGGATGGCCATGGGTCTAGCAGAGTGGTGTCTTTGCTTGCCCTTCTCCAGGTGATCTGCCCCATCGCATACTGCAGCATCGTGTACTGGATGACGGGCCAGCCCCCCGAGGCCACGCGCTTCCTCCTCTTCTCTGCCCTGGCCACCGCCACAGCCCTGGTGGCCCAGTCCCTTGGGCTTCTCATCGGAGCTGCTTCCACTTCCTTACAGGTCAGAGGAGGCCCCAGCTTTTCCTGTTACGTGGAGACGGGAGGAGAGTTGCAGAGGGTCGCATGGCAAGGAGGGCTGGAGGGTGGCGTTGCCCAACGGGAGGAAGGTGGGTGCCGCAGGCAGTGTGGTCAGGGACCTGACACCCAGTGGCCTCTGCTCCCCAGGTGGCCACCTTTGTGGGACCTGTTACTGCCATCCCTGTTCTGCTCTTCTCGGGCTTCTTCGTCAGCTTCAAGACCATCCCCACGTACCTGCAGTGGAGCTCCTACGTCTCCTATGTCAGGTGGGAACCCATGCTCTGGCCAGAAGCTCCTTGCCCTGGGCTCCTTTGGGCTGGGGAGAGAATGGGGCTGCCTGGGGCATGTGGTGACTCATGGTGTGCTCTGCCCTAGGTATGGCTTTGAGGGTGTCATTCTCACCATCTATGCCATGGAGAGAGAGGACCTGGAGTGCCTCGAGGACTTCTGCCCTTTCCAAAAGCCCATCAAGATCCTGCAGGAGCTGGATGTGGAGGAGGCCAAGCTCTACCTGGACTTCCTCATCCTGGGCATCTTCTTCATCATCCTGCGGCTCCTGGCTTACCTGGTCCTCAGGTACAAAGTCAAATCAGAGAGATAAAGGGGCCGTGGGGCCTCAGTGCCGTTCCTGGGCCTGGCCTGCTGTGAGAGACGTTCTGCAGCTGGACACAGTGCTCCTAGCAGGCCACGGACCACGGCGGAGGCGTCAGTAGGTGCCAGCCAGGCCTGGCTCAGTCGAGAAGGGTTTTGAGACATCTCGGAACTGTTTTAACCTTTCCACACAGTCTTCATTGCAAAGGTTTTGTACAGCCCTGGCATGTGCCACCTCTCCTCCAGGACTGCTGCACCCCACGGAGGTTGCTCTCCTCTTGTCACCCCTGCCTGGCACTGCCCTTCTCCACCAAACACATGGGGACACCCGGGACAGCCCTGCGGAGGTGGCTGGCTGCTGAGCAAGGCAGAGAGGAGCCAACTGCCCCGGGCAGGAGGGGAGCAGAGCCCTGGGCTGCCTGAGCCGGGGGCTGGAGCCGGGAGGAGACACGGCAGGGCACGGATCGGTAGTTCAGCTCGCAGCCCCGTTGCTCGCCCTGGCTGGCAGCACGTGTGTCAGTGCTAAGAAGAGCCCAAAGATGCAATAGGCCAAGTTGCACAAGGCTTTAGTGTTTCCTGTCGCCGTAGCCACAGAAATTGCTACATCTGGTCATCTCGTTTTTCTTTCTGCACAAATCCTCCTTTTCTTTTTTTTTTTTCCTCATTTTTAATTTTTTTTTTTTTATAAACCCCACTGCTTCCCAGTCTGCATGGAGGGGAAAGGGAGACAGCAGGCAGAGAAGGACTTGGGGCTCTGTCTCAGACTTCTGCTCAGATGCCGTCCTCAGAGATGGGATCTTCAAAGCTGGGGACGTGGCAGGGTCTGTGGGAATGGGACAGTATTCTCAAACCTGAGGGATTCTCATGTCCAGTCTCTGTTGTCTTTGGGAATTGAGCCAAAAGGATAAAATCAGCCAGTATGGAGAGAAGTGACTGGTGTCTTCAAGTGCTGCATGGAGCAGGGAGGATTTAGGTTCCCACACCCTGCCAGTGCCAGGTGGCTGAAAAGCAGGGCTGGGCTCAGCCTTGCCATCGCTGGAGCCTCTAGTGCAGGAGAAGAGCTGGCCCTGAGCCCTTCCCTTGCACCATCTTGCTCCTCACCCCTCTTCCCCTGGCGCGACTGTGGCTGTCTCAGCAGAACGGGGAGGACGAGCCTCACGCAGCCCCAGCTGTGCAAGGAGGGGATGCCAGCCCCCGGGACGCCTCGGCGCAGTGCAAACCTCCCAGGGTCACGCTGTGCAGGAGGGGGTCCCCGCAGTGCCAGAACTGGGAAGCAGGTGAGGTCTCGGAGCGGTTTGTTTGCAGTGGGCGACGCTGACACTGAGAAGAGCTTTACGCTTTGTGACTGGTATCAGGAAATTGTCCCTTTTGTCAAGTGTCGCCGGTGGCTCCTCCAGAGTTGTCTGCCTCTCCCCACCCTTTACAGAGGGAAAGAATTCCAGCACCTCGCTGAATCTCCAAAGGAACAGAGCTGAGACCAGAGCTGGTGGAGCATCTGCACATGCTGCTGTGCCGGGAACGCAGCACGCTGCTCAGCTACGAGGCACAGGCTTGTCTCTGTGGCTGTGCTGGCACTGGTGTCACTGGACTGCACTGGTCAGCGACGTGAAGGGGAACTCGCTGCTTTTCACTGGGGAAGGCAGCTCGGCCCCTCCCGGCACACCGGGCCCTGGTTCAAGTGCAGCCTGCGAGATGCTGCTGCTGGCCCTCTGAGCAGCAGGGGACTGCAGGGCAAATGCCAGATGTCAGCAAAATCCTTGAGACCATTCTTTGCTTTTATTGGCTCCTGCTGGGACTGCTCCGCACCGCAGGGTCTGGCTGGCCCGCAGGTGGACAGCAGGCGCGACAGCACTGGTGCTGGGCACTCAGCAAGGTCGGCTTTCTCCTGCCTGGACAGGATTGCTGCGAGGAGCTGGCAGCCACCGGGCTCTCCTGCAGAGCGGGTTTGGAAGCAGGATGTGCCCTTTCCATGCTGAGCGTTGGGGGATTCCCCAGGGGCTCTTGTCTGACTTACCGCTGTCCCTCACAAAATTCCCCTCTGCTCCTGGATCTTCCTCTACTGCCAGCCCTGTGCTCTGCAACGCAGCCGTGCCAGCCTGGGGGGCTGCAGTCTGCTGGGCACAATGCTGCCAGCTGCAGCAGCAGGGACATGGTCGAGTGGGGAGCAGCCTCCATGTCTGCCCTGTCACAAGGTGGATGGATAGGAGGGATGCAGGGGGATGGCAGAGCTGTGGGCTGTCACCCTTCTTCATCTCACTCTATGTGGGGCTGGGGGGACCGATGTCTCACTTCTGTCCTGCTCTTGGGCTGTGTTGACCATTGCGTCCTGGGCTAGTTAAGCCTTGCCCAGTGCAGCGTGTGCACTGCTGGGCTGAGGGTACTCCCTTGGATGGATACCAAGATGGCAGAAGATGCCAGTGGTGCAGCTTTGCACAGCTCCCCAGTGTCTCTCATGGTGGGTCCTGCTTCCTGCACACCAGAGGCACTGCTGTCCCCAGGATGGTGTCCTGCTCCTGTCTGCACCCAGGACACCCTGCCTGCTGGGACACCCCTGTGCCATTGCAGCCAGCACCACCAGCACTCCCAGAAGGACCAGGAGGAGATAGACTAGCCACGGCCCATGCGCGGAGCAGAGGAGGCTACCAGCAGGCACCCGTGACTGCCACTGCCCATGTCCCCTGCACGGGGATGCTGCAGCAGAAGCCTTTGCTGGCCAGCTTCTGCTGCTTGCAGAGCAACTCCATGGGACAGGCTCTCCAAGCTGGATGTGGCCAGAGGGTGACGGCTGGGGCAGGTAGCTCCACAGGTGGCTGCTTGGCCCAGCCTAACTGGGATGGGGCAGTTGGCAGCACCCCCAGGATCTCCAGGACAATTCAGCACAGCCCAAGCCTCCTGTCCCAGGGAATGTGGCGGTTGCAGAGTCCCAGCTGATCAGGTATGCGGCCGCTGCGGGGCAGAAGGCCAGGACAAGCTCTGGAGATGGAGGATGGCTGTGTCCCTGTGCTGGGCAAGGGTGCTGGGGAATGGGGCTTATGGGGGGTATGGGGCAGGTGAATGTGTTGGTATGAAAGGGCCACGGTGAGTGAGGAATCCAGGCACCCCATGGCACAGAGGGCCTGGTAGACCCTGCCCCAGGCAAAGGTGTTGCTAAAGGGCAAACAGTGCCTGATGGAGAGAACGGGGCCATCCGCTGCCCCTTCCCTCTCAGCAAGGACAATCCCGGAGGCGGTGGAAGGCACAGAGAAATGCAAAGGGACTGAGCGTGTTTGCACTGAGCCCCACAGGCTGGCCCGGCTGGGCCAAGCTCTCGGGATTGACTGTCCCTCTGCTGCCCAGGTGGCTCCTGCCCCGCAGGAGCAGGGCAAGAGGGGTTGTCTCTGCCCTGGCATGGCAACAGGCTGAGGTGCAGCTGCCCTGCCCTGGGGGGCCCTTAATGGAGCAAGGCTTGGCTGCTCCAGCCCACTGGGTAGTGGGCATCTCTCTGGGACAGTCTTCAGGGCATGGCAGGCACCATGCCAAGCTGTGGCAGGACCCCTTGGCAATAACACTGGATGTTTTGCGGTGTGGGGCTGGGGCCTTGCCTTGTCCTGAGTGAGGGGGGAGCATCCGCATGCTGGGCTGGCACGCAGCAGCGAGGATGCACTTTATCAGAGCAGGGGAGCAGGGCGGTGGGTGATTCTCGCTGCAGAAATCTCACCAGGGAACACGTCTAGATAATAGTGAGGACTGTGATGGAGGAGAGCAGGTTTCTTCCCCCACCACATCCTCTCCCCTCCTGCCCCCTGCCATCCCTTGCAACGCACTTTGAATGGATGAGGATGTGGTTCAGGCCCTGGCTCTGGCTTCCTGGGACCGCTGGCTGAACTTCAAACCATCTAAAACTGCTTCAGCCCCTCAGCCTGTCTCCTTCAGCCCACAGGCACGGTTGTATCAGGTACTGCTTGTCCCTCTTGCGTGCTATGAATGTGGGCAGGCAAGCAGGGGTATGGCCTCTCACCTCCACGCATGTCCAGGCCACCTTTGTCACACGCAGAAGAGCAAATGCGTCATCACCAGGCAGGTGCTAAGGTTTGCTGGAGGGGAGACTGAGCTAGAACAGGAAGGGGATGGGGCTTCTCCCAGAGTTTCACCCCTCTCTCAAATCAGGCAATAAACCAGTGTTTCCTTCTCACGGTGTATGGACACCATTTGTCCTGCCCCTCTGCCATGGGCCATGGTGGCATGGGCAGCCCAGAGCTGCCTGCGATCCCTGCGTGTGTCCTGGACCCTGCGGTTCCAGCCTTCAGGTGTCCACGTGTGCAGAGGAGGTTGTACAGAGCGGGGCAGGCGGGACAGAGGGCAGGGGTGGATGATGCAGAGAGGGGCAGCTGTGGCAACCCATGCTGCCCCATGACCAGAGGTGAACAGCTTTCTTCCTGGGACCCTCTGCCAAAAGATGCGGATAACAGCTCCAAGGCGCACACAGCTGGAGCTCTGCTCTGGTAGCCAGGGGCGGGTGGCATCTGCCCAGGTCTTGCTGCCTTGCTGGGAGGAGGCTGCGAAGCGGGGCTGGGGCACCACTGCCCACAGCTGCAGCCTGGCAGGAACCAGGCAGGGCAGGGGTGAGCCCCTGGGTCTGGGGGAGCGTGGGGCTGCAGGCAGGGCCCTGCTCGCGCTTGGGGCTGTGCCACAGACGCAGGTAAGTGCCCCGCGGGGACAGAGTGCCCAGGTCCCAGCTTTCTACTGGTTCTTGCCAGTGTCCAGAGAGCCTGAGGAGCTGTTGAGCAGATGGAGATGTCGCGGCTTATTTCTGAGATGCCAGCTGTACTTGTTGGATTTCACACATCAATAAAACCTATATTTATAGTGTACTTATATTTATAGTGTCCCCTCCCTGAGTGGCCAGAGGGGATGCGTGCTTGGGGAGATGCGTGTGCACACTGATGGCAACCCTGTGTTGGGCTGTGGAGGTGGGTGTTGAGAGCCAGCTCGTGGGAGGGTGGCTGCACTTTGCTGGGTACGGTCACTGGGGGTGTCCAAAGGCGTGCAGGAACACGCGTGTCTGTGTGGGCTACGTGCAGCCCTTCAGGGTGCGAGCGTGGGCTCTGGGGTGACCCGGGTGTCACCCCTCGACCCCAGCACCCTTGGCTCAGCACTGGCTGGGGTGGGCTGCCACTTCCCAGGGCAGCACCTGGGGACTGAGCAGGGTGCAGGGGGCCCTGCAGACACCGCTGGCTCTGGTCGCAACACCACCTTGCTGGGTGCCAGAGCAGATCTGCGAGCAGTGACAGGGTGGGTATATTTATCTCTGTGTGTGTGTGTGTGTGTGCACATGGGTTACACAGCCAGGCAAAACCAGGCGGTGCTGGGCTGTGTGAGCGTGGGGGGATTTCACTCTGGAGCAAGACTCACTGCAGGCTCCCATTGCACAGCTGGCCAGCAGCTGGGGAGGAAGAGCCACCAGATGTGTCCAGAGGAACCTCCCCTGTTGCAGCACTGCTGGTAAGACCCCAAGATGCCCCCACACTGTCTGTGCCCTTGTGCTTGGGGGTACGGGTGTTTTCCTCACTGTTGGCCCTGCGGTGTCCCCGAAGCTGGGCCGCGGCCGCCCTCGCCAGCCTGCTCGGTGGAGCTGGCAGCTGCTGCGCGCAGGGCGGGATGGGACTGGATGGCGTTGCAGGAAGTTATAACTGCAAAACAGCCGCCTCCGGAGAGAAGCCTCTTGCCGGGACAGGGATGGAAGAAGGCAGCTGAGCAGCACCAGCCTGTCCTCCGTGGGCTCAGCGCCTGGCCGCACAAGCAAGACGAGCTGTGGGCTCAGCCTCCCTGCCAAGGACTCCTGCTAGAGGTAACCCCGCCGCTTGAGGCCATCGCTCTCGCCTTGCTCGGTGCCAGCCTCACCATTGCCCTGGGCTCCAGGTCCTCACACCGCCATGGCCTTGGTCACCGTGTCCCTCCGGACACGGAAGCGGAAGCGGGAGGTCAGCAGGGCGCATGGCCAGGCGTGTGGCGGGGGTCCCTGGAGGGGGTTGCAGCCGGCGGGCAGCACGGGGCCCTCGGCTTGTGGCATGCCCTGGGCAGCCAAGGGTGAGGGAAGGGACTGGGAGCTGGGCATGGACCCATTGGGGATGGCTTGCTCCAAAGGCCTCGAGGCAGGACACCCAGGTTCAAGGTCAGCTCTGCTGCCCTCACTGCTATGCCTCAGTTTCTCCATCTGGATAAAATGGTGAGGGACTGCAAAAAAAGCCTGGGAGGTGTGAGCAAGGCGTCACCCTGCCCGTTCTCTCCTGGGGGAGGCCAGATGCAGAGAGATCTGCACACTGTCCCTGTCTGTCTGCTGGGGTTTGCTCAGGTTCTCAGGGTGGTGGAGGCTGTGGGCCCAACCCATACTCCTGCCAAGCTCGGGCGGGAGCCTGAGTCAGCGCCGGCACAGCCGGTTCTGCCGGACTGGACCGTACTGGGGCAGGTATGGCTGGGCAGGGCGCTGCTGTGCCCCGTCCCACGGAGCAGAGCTGCTGACCCCGTCCTGCTCTGCCCCACAGAGCTGGGTCCATGCAGAACAGCTGCCTTAGACCCCCGG
Source organism: Coracias cyanogaster (assembly GCA_033124195.1). Classification (NCBI taxonomy): domain Eukaryota; kingdom Metazoa; phylum Chordata; class Aves; order Coraciiformes; family Coraciidae; genus Coracias; species Coracias cyanogaster. The sequence goes on along the minus strand of JAVSBS010027846.1, from coordinate 16,307 downwards.
AGCTGCTGAGCCCCACATCCAAGCGCTTTGCCTGGGAAAAATCACCTAGTGCCAGGCACCAGGGCAGCTCCGAGGGACCAGCTGAGCCCCCACAGCCCCCTGCCAGCCTGTGCCCTGGCTGCTGCCTCCCCAGCTGCTTTAACGGGAGGTGGCTGTGCTCAGCATCCTGCGTGCTGCAGCCTCCTCGGCCTGGCCAGAGGCTCAGTGGCTGCCAAGGATGGCACGGCTCAGCAGGGGCGTGAGGTGGGACGTGCTTCTGCCAGCTCAGCTCCACTCCAGCCACCCCGCTGGCCAGCCCATGGCTCCCCATGGCTGGTGAATTTGTGGGGTTGGATGTGGGAGCTGGTTGTTCCTGATCCAGGGCTGCAGTGGAGGTAGGTAAAGCCTCAGGCTCCAGAGCTGGGCTGGGACAGGGAACAGGCAGGTCCAGACATCTGGTCTGCATCGTGGACTGTCCCTTCTCTTTCAGGCAGGATGTCCCGGGCCATGCAATGCCAGAGCTGCCTGCCCTGGGGCAGCTGGACACAGCTGTGCCAATCCCTGCCAGGGAGCAGGGGGACCCGGAGTGTCTATCTGTGTGCTGCTTCAGTGCCAGGTGAGCTGGGCTCTGTGCCTATGGGACTGTGACCCTGAATCTGTTCTGCCCCATGGGGAGCTCTGTGCCTGGTGGACATCCCTCCCCAGCTGCACGGTGGAGCCTGTGCAGTCTGTGGGTTACCCCAGCAAGACATGAAGCCAGTGAGCTTATTGGTGTTAGCTCTGCTGGGCTGGAAAAGGCCATCCCTGACCGTCTGAGTTGTTCTTCCCCACCAGGTGCTGCAGGCAGCTGCTTCCTCAGGAAAGTCCTTCAAGCAAGGGGCATCTCCCTCCCCAGGTACAGTGCCCTACAGCTGGGGTCTGGTCCATCCTGCCCTGTGGCTGTTTGCCATGGGATCTGGGTGGCTGAGCTGGCTGCCGTTGGACCCTCAGGGTTGCTGCTGGCCCCTGCCCTCCTATGACACTCTCCCTCCTCTTTCAGGGGCTGTGTCCGCTACCAGGGAGGGTCCCAGGAGCACTCTGTCCAGCCCCGATCCTCGCGCCATGGCCTGTCCCACCTGAGGAACGTGGCCTCTTCTGGTAAGCTTGCAGTCTTGTGCAAGGATGGAGGGTCCTACACAGGGGGCTGGGGAGAGCTACTCTCCTGGGCAGTGTGAGAGTTGGCAAGAACTGGGTTCTGTCCTTCTCTCTGCAGCGACCTGGGGCAGGCAGTTTCCCCAGTCCCCTGCTAGTGAGAGGCCCTTGTCTTATAAGGCATCTTCCTTTTCCCAGATGCCATCAAGAAACACCAGAAGAGCCTGTCTGCATGGTTCAGCCACCAGCCCAATGAAGAGAGGCAGTTTGGCCCTTCCTTCTCACTGGACGCAGTCCATGTAGACCCAGTGATCCGGGAGAGCTCCCTGGAGGAAATTTTGAAGCCCTCGCCTGATCTCACCATCCAGAACCAGCTCCAGCAGTCCTGCAGCCAGGTTATCAGTCTCCAGAACCTTTTTGATGTGGATGCCTGTGGGCGGCAGGTGAAGAACGTGGTGCTGTACGGCACCGTGGGCACAGGGAAGAGCACCCTCATCAAGAAGATGGTTGTGGACTGGTGCCATGGTCGCCTACCCTGCTTCGAGCTAGTCATCCCCTTTTCCTGCGAGGACCTGTCCCATAGTCACGCTCCCATCTCCCTGCGGCGTCTCATAACCAAGAAGTACCAGCACCTCCGGGATGTGGTGCCAGTGCTGGGTACTTCCAACCTCAAGGTGCTTTTCATCCTCAACGGCCTGGAGCGCCTCAACTTGGACTTCCGGCTGGCTGGGACGGAGCTCTGCTGTGACCCCAGTGAGCCTGTGCCTCCCTCTGCCATTGTGGTCAACCTGCTGCGAAAATACCTCCTGCCAGAGGTCAGTGTCTCCCTCCCATGCTGGAGACATGCCTGGGGCATTGCAGGCATGGCCATTGTGCTAGTCGCTTGTAGTCCAGCTTGGCTGTGAGCGTATGGGCAGCCTCCATTCCCAGAGGGACTCACCGAGGTGGCCTCATGTCACTGTTAGTGGTTTGTCTCTGTGGGATGTTTAGGGAGGGCTGGTAAGGCAAGGAAAGCAGTTGGTGGGGCTGTGTTCTTCCAGGCCCAGTCTATGTCTAGCAGGGCATAGGGAAAGCTCTTCTGTCCCCTCTGCCTGGGCCAGATTTGAACTAACGCGCTTTGGGCAGCAGCTCCTCGGGCTCCAGCTCCTGGGTGGTGTTATCTTTGTGCACCTATATGCGGATTATGCGCTTGGGACCCTGCTGAGCTTAGATCAAAGCCACAGAGGGAGCACCTCCAAACTCACCCAGCCCTCTGCTTCCAGGCCAGCATCATCGTCACCACACGCCCATCAGCAGTGCGCCGGATCCCTGGCAAGTACGTGGGCCGCTATGCTGAGATCTGTGGCTTCTCCGACACCAATCTGCAGAAGCTGTACTTCCAGATGCGTCTCAGCCAGCCTGGCTGCAGTGGAGAGAACACTGTGAGTAGCAGTTCAGGTGAGCAGGAAAACTTGGTGGAGATGTTGTCGAGGAACTTGGAGCGCCACAACCAAATAGCCGCTGCCTGCTTCTTGCCCTCTTACTGCTGGCTGGTGTGCACCACGCTGCACTTCCTCTACTTCACCAGGACAGTGCCTCCCAGCCAGACCCTGACTGGCATCTACACCAGCTTCCTGAGGCTCAACTTCAGTGGGGAGGTTCTGGACAGCACAGACCCCACCAATATCTCCATGATGAAGTATGTGGCCAAGACGGTAGGCAAGCTGGCCTACGAAGGGGTGATGTCCCGCAAGACCTGCTTCTCAGAGGATGACCTGCAGCAGTGCTTTGAGGTGGAGATGAAGACTGAAAGTGAGCTCAACCTTCTGGAGGTCTTCCGCAGCGATGTCTTCCGCTTCTTCCTCACTCCATGTGTGCAGCCAGGCAAAGAGCACACCTTTGTCTTTACCATCCCTGCTATGCAGGAGTACCTGGCAGCCCTCTATGTGGTGCTGGGTGAGAAGAAGACACTGGCACAGAGACTGGGGAAGGAGTTGTCAGAGGTCATTGGGAGGGTGAGTGAAGATGTTGTTGTTGTCTTGAATATCATCTCCAAGGTGCTGCCATTGCGCTTCCTGCCAGTGCTCTTCAACCTGCTCAAAATCTTCCCTCGCTACTTCTCCCGGCTGAGCGGAAAGGACCGGGATGCTATTGCCCACACCATGGCAGAGGAGCTGTTCAAAGAGGAGGACTACTACAATGATGACGTCTTGGACCAGATCAATTCCAGCATCCTAGGTGTGGAGGGCCCCATGCGCCACCCTGATGAGGCCCCTGATGATGAAGTCTTTGAGCTCTTCCCCATTTTCATGGGTGGGATACTGTCCCGCCGTAACCGCGCCATCCTTGAACAGCTGGGCTGCTCCATCAAGAACCTGGCAGCCTTTGAGATTGCCAAGGCCATGAAGAAGACAGTCATCAGGAACAGCCGCAAGGGACTGCCCCCCTCTGAGCTGATGGACTACCTCTTCTTCCTGCATGAGTTCCAGAACGAGCGCTTCACAGCTGAGGCCATCCGCTCCCTCCGGACCGTCAACCTCTCATCTGTCAAGATGACCCCTCTCAAGTGCTCTGTCCTGGCATCTGTCATGGGCACCACGTGCCATGAGGTGGAGGAGCTGAACCTGACCTCCTGCAACCTTGACACAAGCAGCTTGAGGATCCTCTTCCCTGTCCTGCTGCGATGCAAAGCTCTTCAGTGAGTACCACCTTCTTCTGCCCTTCGGTGGGGCTCAAAATCTGGGCTCTCCCTCACCTCTGCCCATCACAGGGATACCACTAGGAGCTGGAGCGTGGTAAAGGTAGGGAAGGGAATTCACGCCCTTGTTTATCCTCAGCGCAGACCTAAAGGCCTACAGCTTCCAACAGGCAATGCTCCTTGAGCCTTGCGAGGGTCCTGCACGCTGGGATTTGTAGTCCCAGCACAGCCTTTCATAGGAGCCTTTGGGCAGCTCTCCGCACCTGGTACCACAGGCTGGGCCTCCGGCTGTCCGGGCAGACCCAGGTCCCTCCCATTGCTTGTCCCCAGAGCTGCCCAGTAGCCAGCTCTGCTACTCCTGGCTGTGGGCAGGCGATGCGCAAAGGGCTCCACCAGCTGCCCTACAGCCGTGCTGCTGCCGGGCTGGGGCGAGCCACGCTCAGCAGAGATGGGCTCGGCTGTGCAGATGCTCAGGAGGGGTCCTGATCCCTCAGCCCCTCACCCAGCCCCTTCCCCTCCCTTCTCCTGCTGGCACTGGCTCTGCTGGCTGATGCTCAAGGCCCGCTGTGGTTTCAGTGTGCTCCCTGTTGGAGGGGGAGCCTTGCCTGGGGAGCCCAGGTAGGATGGGGATGGGGAGGGCCAGGGAAAAGGGAGAGAGCAGGGTTGCTAGCCCCACAGGTAACAGCCGCTCTGGTCCTGCACCCCCCCCTGTCTTGCTCTGCATTAGTCTGCAGCTCAACAGCCTGGGGTCTGACGCCTGCAAGGAAATCCGGGACCTGCTCCTGCATGACAAGTGTGCAGTGAGCAACCTGCGGTGAGTACTGCTGCTGTCCTTGCATGAAACTGTCTCTGCTGCCCACCATGTGCCCTGGCCCTGGGATCCCTGCCCAGCCTCAGCACTGCCCTGAGCTCCTGTGTCCACAGGCTGACAAACAACCCCGTGGGTGAGCAGGGGGCACGGTACCTGGCTGAGGCACTGGCAGGCAACCGCTCACTGACCCATTTGTCCCTGCTGCACACCGCGCTGGGGGACCGGGGCGCCGAGGTCATTGCTCAGCACCTCACCGAGAACCAGCACCTCCAGGAGCTCAACCTGGGCTACAACTCCCTGACGGACACAGCCGCCCTGCGTGTGGTGGAGGTGGCCAAAAAGCACGAGACACTGGACAAAGTGCAGTGAGTTGGCTTTGCCCCATCTCTTCCCTCTTGCAGGCAATGCCTCTGACCCAGGGTCCCTCCCCGTGGGAGCGGGCAGAGAGCCTCACTCTGCCTCTGCATCCTGCCCTCCGGCCCTCACTGTCTCCTGCTCCTTTTCTCTTCACCTGCAGTCTGTACTTCAACGACATCAGTGAGGATGGCAAGCGGGCACTTGACAGCCTGCGCATGGACCGGGACGGCGTCAGAGCGCTGGTCTTCCTGACAGCAGGCACCGACGTCTCTGACTACTGGTCCCACATCCTGAACGTGGTGCAGAGGAACCTGCCTTTCTGGGACCGAGAGCGGGTTCGGCAGCACCTCGTCCTCATCCTGCAGGACCTGGAGAGCAGCCGGAAACAGACTGCCAACCCCTGGAGGAAAGCCAAGTTCCTACGAGTCGAGAGTGAGGTCAAGAAGATGCTGGGGAAACTGCAGCATGGGACCCTCTAACCTGCTGTCCACCCACCCAGCCAGGGAGGGACCAGTGCTGCTGGGGAGGAAACACTGGAGCGTGCCCCAGCAGCACATCCCCTGCAACCTTACTCACGTGGACATGCCCAGTGATCGAGTGGTACCAAGGCTGCCCAAGGTGCTGGGTACGTGGTGCTCAACCCTCATCTGCAGGCAAGGCTGGAGTGTGGGAGAACTGTACTGAGATGAGGCCAGGAGCAAATGAGACTTGTTCTTCTGGGCTTGTAGAGACCCAGCCCCTCTATCCTCGCCACTGCTGGCCCAGCCATGAGCCCCAGCAGTGGCAGAGGGGCAGGACTCAGGCTTGCTTGTGAAACCTTTGGTAGCATTAAAGTGCAACTCTTTGTTTCTACCAAAGCACACTAGTGCCAAGACTCCATCTCTCCAGGCCCTTCCCAGGGGAGGAATGGGGAGGTGCTGGTGCAGCCATTCCCCCAGCAGCTGGAGTGGGGGGCTCAGGCCCTTCCCCATCTCACGGGGCTAGGATGGGGCAGCTTGCTACTGCTCCAGCCCGTGCTGAACCAGTTGGTCTTCCTCATTGTGGGCTATCCATGGGGCAGCTGGAAGCTGGAGACATCAGGATCTGTTCCCAAGCTGAGTGTCCCAGGGTGCTGGTCACTGCTCCCAGCTCGGCTGGGCGAGGGCTGGCAGTGCCCTGGGACCGGGAGGGCAGGGGAGACGTCGGGGCTGTTTAACCATTAAACCTGGGGCATCTTAGAAGAGGCGGGGACACTGGCTTCCCTGCCACTTCACCCTGTACCTTGCTCCCTCTCGCATTCACTGCAGCCATGAAGCAGACAAAAGGTATGTGCTGGGGCAGCGGGGCTTCATCCTGCAGAGACCTTCCCCACACACGCCTCCAAACCCTGCTCCCGCATGGAGCAAGGCAATGTCAGAGCCCAGGCAGGCCACGGGAAGGAGCTATAGGCATCCAGGAAAATACAGACGGACACAGTGGGGGCACTTGGCAGGAATCCCCTCTCCTTGAGTTTGGGGGTCCTTGTGCTAGAAAAGATGGGGAGGGATTTTAGGCAGAGGTGTGTAGGGGAAGATCCGTGTCTCCATCTCATGGCTCTGCCCAGCTGTCTGGGGCCCTGGTGACCCTTCTCATCCCTCACTCAAAAGCCTCGTAAACCCCCAGGATTAATCTCCATACCACTGCCCAGCCCTACTTTGCCCCTGGTGCTGCAAGATCCCCCTGGGCTGGGCAGTGGGTGCCCATCAGACCCAAGCAGCAGGTGTCCTGCTACTTTGAAATGCAAGAGGACACTGGTGAGAGGGCCAAGGGTCGAGCTGTGCCCGGGCACAGGCTGTAGCTGGGATGCAGAGGGGCTGGGGCGCTGCATGGACTTGGCAAACCCACCTCACCTGGCGTGGCACGCTCAGCCTGCAAATGGACAAGCCCTGCGTGCTCGAGAGCGTGGGGTCTGCTTCCAGCCCACCGCCTCCTGCACTGACCTCTCCTCTCCTTCTGCAGGGCTCGAGGGTGACAAGAAGTCCATCATGTAAGTCCTGAGCTTCCCTTGGCTGGGGAGTTCCTGGGGCTCGTGGCCCTACGACAGAGCTGTGCTGGGGCACATCCTCAGTCGAGTTGGTGTGGGTCACGGCTGCCAATCCCAGCTGCCTGCCCCAGGAAGGTCTTCCCTGAGTTGCTAAGTCTGGAGAGATATGGGGGACAGTCCAAGAGGGACATCTCCTCCTGGCTTTCCCCAGGGAAGAAGAGGCACAGGAGCTGTGACCCCAGCTGACCCTTTCTGGGAGGAACGGGGCTCCTCACGGCGGGGCTGGGGAGGGCAGTGGGAAGGCCAAGCTGCTGCACTAGCATGGCCTCTCCTGCCCTTTATCATTTCAGAAAGTTTGAATTTAACCCCAAAGATGGGATCGACAACCCTGCCTTGTCGCTGACTGAGGACACGGGTAAATACCATTTTCTCCTCAGGGCACCCCTGTACCAGCACAGAGTTCTGACAGCTGGGCACCACTGGGGTCCTGGGCTCGCTCTCACTGCGGTGTTTTGGGGAGGTGAACACGTAAGGCAGTGGGGATGGGGGGACCCCCGCCCAGGATGGGGTACACAACTCGTGTTAGGATCCCTGCAACGTCCTGCTCATGGGCTGTGCCCCCACACAGATGGCGAGAGCATTGGGGAGCCTCGCTTCTATCTCCTGACCAAGAGCAGCGCAGAGACCTTCGGCTTCTGCCTCAACGAGGAGCTGGGCTGCCAGGGCCACATCATCCGGCAGGTCGAGCTGGGAGGGCTGGCCCAGCGCAGGGGGCTGCAGGACGGGGATCGGCTCCTCCAGGTCAATGGCCAATTTGTGGACCACATGGACCACCACAGGGTAAGAGGGGAGCACCCCGGGGCTGTGGGAACACCCAGCTCCTCCCCAACCAGGGGCACAGAGGGCGCGGGATCCTGCCGTCCCCCAGGACCCTCATCCAGGGGCTCACAGCCTAAGTCCTTCCAGGTGGTGCAGAAGATCAAGGCCAGCGGGAACCAGGTCCTACTGGCAGTGCTGGACGGCAACTCATATGAAGCAGCCAAAGCCCTGGGCAGGGACCTGTCCCAGCTGCTGCCAGCCGACATCCGCCCTCGCCTCTGCCACATCACGCGGGACAAAAGCGGTTTTGGCTTCAGTGTGTCAAGTCCAGAAGGTAAAGCGAGCGGTGAGATGCCCAGTGGTGAGATGCCCGTGCCGTGAGCATCCCTGGCACAGTGCCCTGCTCACCCCAGGCTGCCTCTTCTCCTCCCTGCAGGCGTGAAGGGCACCTTCCAGCTCTTGGTGCAGCAGGACGGCCCAGCAGAGAGAGCAGGGGTGCCACCAGGCTCCTGGCTCCTGGAGCTGAATGGGGCCAGCGTGAGGAGCTACTCCCAGGCGCAGCTCACCAGAAAGGTGCGGGGTCCCGGCACGGGTGGGCTGGGGACCAGAGCCAGCAATGTCACTGAGCACCCTGTGTTTCCCTCCAGCTTAAGCAGAGCGGCAGCAAGGTGACGGTGCTGGTAGCATCCAGTGCCGTGGAGGAGTTCTACCGCCTGCGAGGCCTGCGGGTCACGGCCACCTTGGCAGACACCTCGTGGCTCCCCTTCAAGGTCCGGGAGCTGCACATGGTGAAGGGTCCGGCTGGTTACGGGTTCCTGCTCAAGGAGGATGACTGCAGCTCAGGGAGCATAGGTGAGGGGGCTGAGGGGGCCAGTCCCTACCGGAGCAAGGTATGTTGGAGGGCTAGGAATAGCTGCAAGCCCTGTGCCCACAACAGGACCCTGTCCTCACCTGCACACAGATTCAGTAGTGACAGTTCTTCTCTGGCTGAACAACTCTGTGAGCATCTCCTCACCCTCCCTCTGTCCCGCTGTGACAGGCCAGTTCCTGTGGGATGTGGATGCAGGGCTGCCAGCCGAGCAGGCAGGGATGAAGGAAGGGGACCGTCTCCTGGCTGTGAATGGTGAGAGCATCGAGGGGCTGGACCACCATCAGACCGTGCTCAGGATCCGTGCCCATGATGACCGGGTGACGCTGCTGGTTATTGACCCTGCTGGGGATGAGTTCTACCAGTCGGTAGGTTTTGGGGACCCAGTGTGGTCCCGCCCTGGCTGGGGGAGCCCTGGGGTGCTGTGAGGCTGGATGATGGGATGGGTGTCTTGCTCCCAGGCCTTCACAGTGAGGTCCTCCTTGGGGCACCTGGCTTGTCGTGGGGTGCCAGGAGCTGTACGGCTATCCTTCTCTGCTCTTCCAGATCGGGCTGTCCCCTCTGCTGTCCTTTGAGGACAGTGACCCTGCCTCAGACTCCCTCACACCTTCCCTGCCCTCTCCCAGTGGCTCCCCTGGACTCTGTCACATTGAGGTGGGACCAAAGGGACCTGGCTCCTGGCTAGTGGCTGCTGCCAACAGTATAACGATCACACAGGTAACCCCCCCTTGCCAGGCTCTCGTGGCAGTGCTGCTCACAGCCCGGCACTGCCCTGAGTCCTAGCACCCTCCTGCCCTGCCTGCACTAATACTTTCCTGGTACGTGTGGTGCTGGCGGGGGGGGCTGTGTGGTCCCCTGGCCAGAGGGGCCAGGCAGAAAGACTCCTCCAACCTGCACATGGGGCAAGGGTGGAGTGTGGAGGGGTGGGTGCTCACCATGTCCCTGCTGTGTCCCTGCAGAGCCCACGCCAGCAGGAGAGGAGGAGACTGCACCAGGCGTTCTAGCAGCCAGGAGCACCCTGCCTCTGGCCAGGCTCCCCCACACAGCACCTTGACCCAGGTCACATCCAGCCCACCGGTGCCCCCCACCTGGCTCCCCGGAGAGCACGGCACTGCTCAGCGTGGCCATGGCAGGCACAGCTGCTGTGTCTCCGTGCCCATGATGGGGCTTACAGCATCACACCTCCCAGAGACTCATCTCCACTGGCTGAGGCTGTCTCCAAGCTCCCATTAACCATGGTGGTGGCTTCTCATAACCTGAAGACAGATCAGTGTCTGCCTGCCCAGCTGCCTCCAGGGCTATCTAGGGACATTGTGCTGAAGCCCTTGCCTAGCTCCAGGCTCTGGCATCTCCCAGGAGATCTGAGGCACTGCCCTCCACACCGTGACCCAGGAGACTGGGGAGCCTAAGGCTTGGCTCAGCCCAGGGCTGGCCTTTGGGCCACTGTGCGAAGAGGAGAGGGAGCAGCAGAGACTGACGAGCCGCTGGAGGGACAAATCCCGGACCTCTCAGACTGTTCACTCAGGTTTGCCCCTGCATGGACATCTCTCTTGTGCACTTTCTCTCATCCTCCTGTGAACTTGTGGGCATTGAATGTCCACCAACCATCACAGCACTGTTGCTGCATCACCCATTTGGGGTGTGATTAAAGGACAAATCCATGCTGCTGTTCATGTGGGTCATGCTATGGAGAGGACTGTGTCTCAGAAGTGCACCTCTGGGTCAGATAGGACCCATCTTCTCTTACCTAGCCTGGGGCAGCTGAGGTGTTGTGCAGTGGGCGTGGGAAGCTCTCCAAGAGTGCTGATGAGTAGATAGGGGCTGAGAGCCTGTCCTATCCCAGGAGCCCCATGGTGCTATATCTCCAGGGGGTTGAGGCTAAACTCCTGTAGACACTCCTTGCGCTCTATAGCGATGGTTGTTCCTACCTCTTGCCAGTGCTGGCTGGTTTCTGTCACCTTGGCCAGCACAAGGTCCAGGCTACCCTGGTGGGAAAGTGAACAGTGAGGAGGGGGGATTCTGCTGCAAGGGGGAGCCACCCACCAAAGGGACTCCAGCAGGGATCTGCGGGTTCCCCTTGCAGGGTGGTGCATGAGAAGCTCCCTCTCCCTGCCTGAGCTGTGACAATGCCGGGGGAGGGCAGGAGGGAGCCCAGGAGGGAAAGTTTTACCTCTCTGTTGAGCGTGGGAGAGTGAAAATGAGCACAGAGTTTTGCATGTGGCAAAGACCACAAACCTCTGCCTGAGGTTTTACCTCTGCTAAAATCGGCCTCTTCTCGAGCAGTAATGGAAATAGTGAGCCAATGACTTCTGTGGGCAGGGAAGTCTCTGCCTCTGTGCTCTCTGCCTGCACTCAGAGCAGGCATATGGGGTTCAAGGAGTCCATGTCAGAGCCTTTGCGTGTGGACACCCTGGGAGGGAGCAGGGCTGGCCAAGAGCAGGGTGGTGTGGGGCTGAGTGGTCAAGGCCCAAGGGAGACGTAGGGTAAGCTTGGCTGCCTTCCCCTGCAGCACCAAGTGGTGAGGTCCCTGCATCTGTCCCATTGCCCCCTCCCACCTCTGCCTTCACCTGCGTGAATGTCTCGCCTGTCTTCCCGTGCCTGCTCCAGCGCCTTCTCCGAGTCCCCAGCCTCCTCCTGAGCCCTTTGCTGTCAGATCTTGCCTGCCAGGTCATGTCCCTCCAGGGAACTGTGAGCCAGAGACACGCAGCACTGCCATGGAGGTAACGGCTTCCTGACAGTTGACCCGCACCACGACCCTGGCCTGAGCACAGGCAGCCAAAGGGCACCTTCCAGACCATACTGGGTGGCTATCCCTGCCCAGTACCTCCTTGGTACCTTGGCCCAGCAGTGACGTGGACTTTGGCTCCCAAAGCCTGGGGGATGTGGGCACCTCCTCAGCCCATGCCTGGCTCCAAGCCCTGCCTAAATTAGAGTAAATCTCATAGCAAGAAACCTCGCCTTTGTTTCAGCCCAGCTCTGTGCTAGGGAAGCATTTCCAGAGGGGTGCCCCACCGCAGCATCCCTACCACTTCCTGTCTGCTCTCATCATTGCTCCTCTTTCTCTGCAGCAGTGCAGGACTCTGTGAGCAGCTGCTGCGCTGCACACCAGGGACTCTTGGGCCAGCACAGGCAGCCCCTGGGGCTGGAGCCCACATGCAAAGGAAGCCATGTGCCATCCTCCCGCATGACTTGCCACTGGGAAGAGCTGGTGCCTAGGAACTGCATGCAAGGCAGACAGCATTCCTTGCTTGCTCCAGCCCCTGGCTCCTCCAGACCTTACCCATGTGCTCTTTCGCCATGTCAGCCTCCAGCACTGCTTTCCTGTACTTCTCTTCAGCTTGGCTTTCTGCTACCAGGGGGAAGAGGGAAGAGACAGAGTCAAGAGCAGCTCTTTAAAGGAGCTTGTCCCAGGGACACCAAGGTCTATCAGATGGCCCAGGGGAAGCCTGCCTTGGGATGTTTGCCCCAGGAAAACTTGGCTGGGACACACCTCCAGCTCAAACACTGGCACCAGGTCAGTTTTTGTGCAGACACTTGTCAGACACAGAGTCAAGGTCTAGCTGGTTTTACTTGAAGCAGTTGCCCTGGAGAGATGCGTGCTCGCTTGGGACTGAGGGCTTGGATTTTGTAGCATAGATGGGGCAGTAGCTACAGCGCATAAAGGCTTGGGGACCCCTTCCAAAACTCCTCCCCAGATGGTCTTCCAGCCTGGTGCATGCCTGCGCACTCAGAGGCGTGCAGGAGAGACTGGGGCCTGGCAGAGCTGCTCTCTTTGACCTCCCTCATGGATCCTCCTAGGCTGAAGAGCACAGTGGGGTGCAGGGTGCTTTGGGCAGGGCCCTGGACCTCCTGGTAGAGGGTGAGCAGGGCTGAGGGAGGTGCAAGAGCTGTGACCAGGCTGTCTCATGGGGCCCCAGTGCAATCCTTCACTCTGGTGCTCCCAGCTCCCGCTTCTGGGAGCCCCCACGATGGCCGCCCTTGCTGGGGCCGGGAAGCAGCAGGGAAGGGACAGGAGAGGCATGTTCCTGCTGACTGGAGGGAGACAAGACCCCAGACTCGCCTGCTATGTCTCTCTTCTGCTTCTGCTTCACTCCTTTTCTCCCTTTCCCTTCGCTCTTCGAGTTCATCCTCCTGCAAAATGATTGCAGTGGTCCCTCTCAGCAACTGATGAGCACGCACTAGGCTTTTGAGGGAGAAAGAAGAGGCAGTGGGCCCCCCATCACACAGAGGAAAAAGCCTCTCCTTCCTCAGGAACTGAGACCCAGAGACGCGGAGCTGCTGTGCCTCTGCCAGGACGGCTGTCCTGCCAGCGCCTGTCCCGGCTGCTAGCACGGACCTCAGTCCCTGGAGATGCAGCAGCTGCCTTCGAGTTAATCCCTGCTGTTGTAGCAACTATCTGCAACTAAGGCAGGTTGTTACCAGGCCCAGAACTCGCCTCTGCCTTGCAGCAGCTGAGCATCTCACTCCCATGACAGAGGCATGGACTGAACGTACCCTGCACCCGCTGCAGCACTGGGGTGGTCTGAAGCCAGCCCCACTTCCCAGCACCGCACTGGCCACGTTTAGCTGCAGGATTGTGGGACACAGCTCTGATCAGGTAGGCTGGACCTCATCCTGTTCGTGCCCCGGCGCGGCAGCCCCAGAGCAGCCCCAGCACAGGTCCAGCTGAGCTGTGGGGAAATGGGGACATGGCAGGGAGGGCAACACTCCCAGGTCACAGCCTGAAAGGAGCCTGCTGTCTTCCTGCCCTGGGCCTCTCCTCTGGCACACCCTCCTGCTCAGTGCTGCGGGTTTTGCTCGGGGGACTGCGGCTGGATTAGGATCTTCCTTATGAAATGAGAGAAGAAGGAACAGAGGAGATTTCAAACTGCCTTTTCTATCCAGGATGCAATTAACCCCAAGTGCCTGGGAGGCGGCAGGTGAGTCCTGGGGTGCTCAGCAGCTCTTCAGCAGGATGCGGACCTTGTTGAGTGGTCAGGGCAGCAGGAGCCAGGCAGGCAGCAGGAGCAGGGAGCTGGTGCATGGGGAAGCTGCAGGAGCATCCGCTGCCAGGGCAACCCGGGATGCCCGGCAGGGACATGCGGTCCTGCCAGAGGAGCTGGCAGGGTGGCAGGCTGGGTGTGGAGCTGGGCTTGGGCCAGGGACGGTGGCCGGGGAACATTCCCCCGTGCAGACACAGAAGCAGGCATGAACCTCGTGCATGCCCATGCACACATATGTGAAACCACTGCCCAGCCACGCAGAGCTGAGCGGTCAGAGGGGTGTCAGTGCACGCACAGGGCTGGCAGCTGGCTGGTAGGAGTGGGGGGCACACATTTAGGCCCAGCCTTGTGTGGCACAACCAGCAAGGGACCTAGACACTGCTCTTACCCACAACCTCAAGTGAAAGCAACCTTTGCTTGAAGTCTCGCACATAAACACAGCCACGACTTGGAGTGAATCATGCCCAGAGAAGCAGATAGTTAGGAATGTAATTGCTCAAGCATGTTCCCTGATCTCTTTGGATTGGGGCCATAGTGATTTTTGTATTTGGCTCCACAAAGCTGGTGTAACCCTCCCCAGCCCTCTCCCCAGGTACTTGTGGTATCCCAGCGCTGGCCAGGGCACCCTCCGGTGGTCAATCCGGCTTGACTATTAGCCAGAATCCATTAGCATCTAATGGGAAAAGCCTCAGGAACACAGCCTCAATAAATGTTGACATATTTGAGGTCAATATAATCCTTAGGAAAATTTGCCCAGGTAATTAAAGCCAGACAAGGAGCTGCCTGTCCCAGAAACATTTACCAAGCTTTACCAGAGGCAGTAAAATCAAGACAGAGAGTTTTATAACCAATCTATGCAGGGCTTCCTTGCTATATCTAGTGCTGTGTGCTGCTGCCTGTTGTCCTGCTCCCCCGATGCCTCAGCGAGCCATGTGCTATGCAGGAATCCATCAGGAGCCATCACAGATGGGGTACGAGGGCAGTGGCTTTTCCCACTGTGGCTTTGCACACCTGGCACCCCTGGGGTCTCTGGTCCCGTGGGTGTGTGGGTGCTGCAGGGGAAGCAAAGGGGTGAGCTCTGCCATGGGGTTCATCTCCAGCATGGACCCAGCTCCCCAGAGGATGAGGCTGTGCTGCCCAACCTCCAGACCTGAGCCCAGTCTCTGGGAACTCGAGTTCCCCGAAGTGAGGCTGGCCCAAGCGCAGCATTTGCTGTTTTGTTCTGGCTTCTTCCCCCGCCGTGCTGTGAGACTGGTGCTGAGCTGTACCAGGCTCAGCTGTTTTTTTCACAAAGTGTTCTTCTGTTTGGGTAAAGGAGGCTGAAAAGAGGATCTGAAGGCAGTAAAGAAACAGAACTGAACTTCCTTTCGAGCCTATGTTGTAATTTCTGAAGAAAGCTTTGGCTTGTGGTGTCAGCTCTGCCAAAAGGTTGACCAACTCCCTGGTCTCCTTTTCTCTCTCTGTTCTTCTGCCAGCTCTCACCCTCCCAGTCTGTGCTCCCACCTCCGGGGAACTGTTGGAGCTGGGCTGTCGATAATGGGGATAGCAGCTCCAGTGGGCTTTTCCTTCCCCTGCCTTTGCAGGGGGAGATGCCTCAAAGACACCGACAGCAGCCAGGTGCCTTCCCACTGCACCACAGCGCTGCTGGCTATTCCCATTCCCATCCTTCTGAAGGAGATGTTGCTTCAGCTACCTGCGGCTGGCTTTGCTCCTGCCCGGTGTCCATCGCCACCCTGGAACAGTGCTGTGGGAAAGGGCCGTGATCCCACAGCAGGGCCACCGCCCAGGGTGCTCCTGCATCCTGCACCCTCCATCCTTTATCCTGCATTTTCCATCCTGCACCCTCCATCCTTTATCCTGCATTTTCCATCCTGCACCCTCCATCCTTTATCCTGCACCCTCCCTCCTGCACTTTCCATCCTTTATCCTGCACTTTCCATCCTTTATCCTGCACTTTCCATCCTTTATCCTGCATTCTCCCTCCTGCATTTTCCATCCTGCACCCTCCACCCTTTATCCTGCATCCTCCATCCTGCACTTTCCATCCTTTATCCTCCATCCTCCATCCCGCACCCTGCACCCCCGCTCCTGCACCCCGCGCAGCACCCTCGGGGCTGGGTTCCCGGTCGCACCGGGGCGGGTCGGGGCCGGGTTCTCTGAGCCCGGCTGCCGAGGGCTCACGTCCGCGGTGCCGTCCAGTGCCCCGGGCCGGGCCTAGCTTCTGATTTCCCAGGGCGGGAGCGAGCGCGGCCCCTCAGAGCCGGGGCGTTTCGCCATCCCGGTGCCGCGCGGTTCCCGGGGCCGCCTCCCCGCCGTGGGGCTGGGCAGCGGCCATTCGAAGAAAAGGGAACCCGGCTGCTGGAAAGGGGAAACGACCCTGTTTCGCAACGTCCCGCACCGGCGCGGCCTGCCGGCAAAGGGAACCGCGGGCTGCCCGGGGGCGGCGGGACCCGGAGAGCGCGGCCCCGCCGTTCCCATGGCGACCCCGCCCGCAACAAACATGGCGGCCGCGCCGCCCTCCCGCCGCGCTGCGCCTGCGCGGAGCTGGAGGGGCCGGGCCGCCCTTCGCCGCTCTCCCCCCGCCGGACGCGGCCGCCGACCAATCAGCGCCGGCTCCTGCCCGGCGGAGGGGGCGGTCCCGGGCGCGCGGAGGGGCGGCCGGCCAATCGCCGCTCGGCGTG